>MU227312.1:936160-973603 GCA_018584345.1 Thuja plicata
ATATATATATATATATATCAACCAACAGATCAAGATATCTTTCAAATCGTAAAATGTTTCAAGTATCTGGCAATACTAAGAACTTACTGAAAATAAGATTACAAAATTTGACCTACCCTTTTTCTTGGTCATAATAAGACATATATACCATGAAAAAGAATTTTTTTTGGAAGTTTTAGAAACTAACTCCACGAAGGAGTAAAAAGTGAAAACCGGAGTTCAACAAGAAAACTAAGCAACAAAATTAAATAACCTAAAGATCAATCTTGTCCTACTATCATGCAGGGCATGTAGGTCTAGAAAGCAAAGGAAGAAAGTATGATAGGTAGATTTGATTCAATGAGAGTGAAAGATGGAGAAAACATAATATAATACAACACTAGAATTAAGGAGATTGTTAATGCTATCAGAGGAGCTGGTGGAGCCATAACAGAGGAAGATGTTAAACGAAAAATGTTGAGAAACTTGCTACTAAGTTATGCTATTCGAGTATCTTCTATACAAGAGTTAAGATCCATTCCTTGGATGAATTTTTCTCTTGATGCTACTATTGGTAAGTTGGTTGCATTTGAGATTAATGATTTTGATAATAGTTTACCTGCTACATCTAAGATTGAGTCTTCATTTAAGTTATATTTGAAGATAGGAAGCTCTAAGGATTCTATACCTAGTGATGGATATTTGAGCAATGCTAGTGAGAGATTTTATAGTTGTTAGAGTGGTTTGGAAGAATTGTATGCTACATATGAAGAGAACATGAGAGAGTTTGAAGATTTTTTGGCTAGAAGGCTACGAAGAGGCAAAGGAAAATACAAAGGTAAGTTACCCTTGAAATGTTTTAACTGTAACAAGATTGGTCATTTTGCATCTAACTTCCCCAAGAAAGAAAATGAGCAGAAGAAAGATAACAAAGATAAGGATAAAAGAGAAAACAGATTCAGGAGATTCAGAGACTACAAAAATAAAGGTAAGAAATCTTGTCATATTGATAATGAAGATCTAAGTGATGATGATTCAGATGATAGTGATGAAAAAAAAGTTGTGTATGGTGCTATTAAAGACAATTATGATGAAGAAGAACCAAGATCCCTAATATCACAAGTAAGTAAGAATGAAAAATGGATTATAGATATTGGTTGATCACATCACAAGACTCGTGACACACTTAATTTTATTTCCTTGGAAAAGTATGATGGAAGATATGTTAGATTTGGTAATGATGCTCCATACCCTGTGAAAGGAAAAGGTTCAATAATTCTATTGAATAACACAAGATGTGATGATGTTTATTGGGTTGAAGGATTAAAGTATAATCTATTGAGTGTTGCATAGTTAAATAACACATGTCATCGACTGGAATTTCAACATGGAAGAGAGAAATTTTTTGATAAGGAAAATCTGATTGCAACAGGAAAAAAATCTAAAGGTAATTTATTTTATCTTGATACTTCTATGAAGAATTTCCTATTTGCTAAAGTTGAGGATGTTTGACTATGACACAAAAGGATTTGTCATGTTAATTTTTACAACTTGATCAAAGTGGGTAAAAATAATAGAGTAAGAGGATTACCAAGATTAGAGTAACCTAAGAAGACTATGTGTAGAGAGTGTCAAAAGGGTAAGATGACTAAATCTATTTTTTCAAGCAAAACTTATGTTACACAAGGAATTTGGATTTAGTTCATACGGATTAATGTGGACCCATGAGAACTCAAAGTTACTATAGAGACAAATATTTTATTCTATTTGTAGATGATTATTCTAGAATGATGTTTGTAATGTTTTTAAAACAAAAATATAATGTATTTCATATGTTTAAGTGGTATAAGGCCAAAGTTGAGAAAGAGATTGTAAGACAACTGAAATGTTTGAGATTTGATAGAGGAGGTGAGTTTACATCTAATGAGTTTACATTATTTTGTAATGAAAATGGAAATAAGAGGCAAATGTCAGCACTGAGGACACCATAGAAAAATAGCATTGTTGAGAGAAGAAATAGATATGTTGTTGATTTTGCTAGGACACTGATGATTAAGAAAGGTATTTCACAAAAATTCTGGAGATAAGTAGTCACTACAATTGTTTACACATTGAACCGATTAGAAATGAAAAAGGTACCAAGAGAACAATTTATGAAATCTGGTATGATCACATACCTAATGTGAGTTATTTCAAAAAATTTGGAAGAAGATGTTATATATCAAAAGATTATAGAGAAGGAAAGTTTGATTCTAAAAGGGATGAAGAAATATTCTTAGGATATTCTACAAGGAGTAAAGCCTATAAGTGTTTGAATAAAGTTACTAACAAAATGGTGGAAAGTGAAAATGTGAGAATTGATGAGTTTGTAGAAAATAAGGATGAAGAAAGAAAAAAGGAACCTAAAGACTATGATAAGTTTGTATGTGTACAACCTAATGTTCCTGACATCTTGCTGAGAGCACCTACCAAGGAGGAACCTGAACATATTTCTCTACAATCAAATGATGAGGATGAAGCAGCGGGACCTACAAAGCTTGTTTTAGTGAAATATGTGAGGAGGCACCACTCCCTGAGAAATATTATTAGAAATAAAGATGTTGGAGTGATGACTAGAAGCAAGGTAAGAGACAATACATGTTTGATATCTTCATTTGAGCCAAACAAATTTAAAGATGCACAAGATAATGAAGATTGGATTTAAGAAATGAAAGAAGAGTTTGATCAAATAGAAAATAATAGTACATGGAATTTAGTACCTAGGCCAAAGGATAAAAATGTTATTGGTACTAAATGGATTTTCAGAAACAAGCTGAATGAGAATGGTGAAGTTATTAGAAATAAAGCTAGATTGGTTTACAAAGGTTATGCACAAGAAGAAGACAGATTATGATGAGAATTTTGCACCTGTTTCTAGATTGGAAGGAGTTAGAATACTTCTATCTTATGCATCTTACAAAGGATTCAAATTGTATCAAATGGATGTCAAGTCTACATTTCTAAGTGGGATGCTGGAAGAAGAAGTTTACATTGAACAGCCTAAAGGATTCATTGAAAGAAAAAATAAGAACAAGGTATGTAAGTTACATAAAGCTCTTTATGGTTTGAAGCAAGCACCCTAATTATGGTATGAGTGATTTCACTCTTACCTAATAAAAATAGGATTTCAAAGAACAAGTGATAATAGTAATGTTTACTTGAAGTGTGACAATGACAATAAGGTTTTGATTACTTAAATTTGTGTTGATGATATTATTTTTGGAGGCAATAACACCTTATGTAAGGAATTTGCTGATGAAATGAGAAAAGAATTTGAAATGTCTATGATTAGAGAGATTAATTTCTTTCTAGGACTTTAGATACAACAAGTTGCAGAAGGGATCTATATTACACAAGCTAAGTATATCAAAGATATTCTCAAAACTTTTGGTATGGAATATTCTAAGCCTGTTGGAACATCGATGGTCACAAGATGTAAATTATCTAAAGAAGATGAGACATAAGAGGTGGATAATAATCTTTACTGATCCATGATTGGTAAAATGTAGTATGTTGTTCACAACAGACTTGATATATGTTAGGAATAAGGTGTCTCAACCTTGGATAATTCCTATTCTTATTATTTGTTTTGTAAAATGTATTTCTTGCAAATAATGTAATTAAGTGTGAGTGTACATGTCTAGTTGGTATGTTGATGTGTCACTCCACTTGAAGTTGGCATCTTGAATTGTGTGTAAGGAGATCATGGTTGAAACTGTTATGACGGATTCCTATGACACGTAAGAGCTATTTCTAGAAGTTTTAATGATGGGTGAAGACATGCAATGACATGTGGCAACTGATAAAGTTGAGTACTGTACACTCTTTCACAATTGTGGGGTTTGGAGAATGGTAAAACCCTAATACAGCCATCTTTGGAAGTTGCCCTAAAAAGGAAAGTGCATGATATAAGCATTTTTTAGGGTTGCAGATAGATATAGAAAAAGAGTGTATTGTTGGTATGATCGTGTGCTACTAGATTGGTTTGTGTGTGTCGATTGTCTCCTAAAAGAACTCGCATTACAAGTGTGTTGTAACCATTGTGTTGAAGATAATACATTGTGCAGGTTTTGGAGTGCTGGGGTTTTTTACCGAAAGGTTTTCCCCAAGGTAAATCATTATGTCATTCTCTATTTTCTGTATGCATGGTATATGGTTGCAATATCATTGTTAAAGTAGTTAACAAATCTGAAATTGTAAGGATTTAAAATAATTTGCACAATACTTTCCTTTAGAGATTAGTGTAGGAAGTTGTTTCCGCACCTGAGTTTCCTTACAATATAGCACACATAATTGGGATTTTTGCAAGATTTTCTGATGACATTATTTTTCCATTAGTATGCAAAGACCACTTTCGGTAATCTTACACTGAAAGACAAGATAAGAGAAAACCAACATAATAGTTCAAAGGGTAAATCGAAGACACAATGCAAACTGAAACTGAAAGTGCTAAGAGGAACCCAACAGGAACAACCTACCAGAGGAATCCAACGAGACAAATCTCAAGAGAAATTGAAAGAGAAAAAACATAGGAACCCGACAGAGCAAACGAACCCAACAGATAGGTCAATCAAAGGATCACCGAAAGTTAGCTACATCCTGAAAAAAGTGGATCTGACTTCCATGTCAGATAAAATAAGTATGTTCTATTTATAGAGTCTTGATTTGTTTTAAAACCATTACTTAAGGGACAAGAAACATTATTGTAAGTGTTTTAATAAGTCTAAATGATTTAAAACATATATACTAAAAGATCAAGGTCAAGTTGTAAACCTATGATCATAGAGTTAATATTGTTTTATGTGAAACATAATTTGGTCAATCTATCTTATAAATAGATTTTGTAATCATTAATTATCATGGATGGGAGGATGAATGTATCCTACGAGCACATCTATGGATCAAACTGAGAGTTTCAAGAACTAGAATAGCAAAAGGTGAATTTGGTTATCAAGAACCAAGAACAGAGGCTACGAGCAACAAAGGTATTATTCAATCACATTAGGTGATACACTTATACATGTAATCTTGAATGGATCTATAAATAGAAATAGGATATTGCATACACTTAGGTCAAAGTGTAATTTTCTTACATTATAACAAGTGAATCAAAGTATCAAAATCCTTTCAAGGAAGGTGGATTTAACAATCCTATTATAAATCTCTTAACCGAGTGCACACTAAATAGTGTTGCTAAGGCTCTTAACAGATTAGAATTTAATAGGTCTCCACAGATACTCTTAATAGGGTAGATCATCATAAGTGATCAAATTGTAAGCCTTAACCGACCCCTTCCAATCTACAAATAGTGAAGAATTTTTGGGTGCCATCCCCACCGTAGTTTTTACTTCCTAATAGGAGTTTTCTACATTATCATATCTTGTGTTATGTGTCACTTAATTTCATGAATTTTTCTATGAATGTTCACATGTTTGATTAAGTTAAAATAATTGATATGTCTTACATCAAGATAGTATAGAACAGATGGTTGGATAATCAATTGAATACATAAAGGTTAAAGGATAAAATATATAAAAGTTTTAGAGGTACTGATTCACCCCTCCCCTCTCAGTACACACTTCCCATCAATTCCAACAATTGGAATCATAGATAGATCTCTTATTTGGAAAGCTTAAATACTTAAGAGAAAAGATCATATAATGGAGAAGTACAGACTTGACAAGAGTATTGAGAATCGGAAGCTAGAAATTTAGATCTTCTATGAGCAGTGTAAAGAATCTAGAATCAAGATGAGACATCTGTTAGATGAAATAAATATTATGGCATCTCACTATAATGAGACAGATTACCATGAGGAAGAGATACCAAATTTCTTTGATTCTTCAGGATCAACTACTAGCAAAGCATCAAACACATCAGAAGAAAGCATCACAAGCTTAAATTAAATCAATCAACATCTGGCTGGACAAGTAAAATCTCTGCAAATCTATCAAGAGACACAGATGGTAAGAATGATTGATGTCATTAACAATGCTAGACAAGTTGAGCAAGAAAGAACACTAGTTGTTGCTGATAGAAGGAAGACTACTAAAAAGCTAGAAGAGAAAGAATCAGAAATAAAAAGATTAACAGATCATCATCATGAGATTACAAATTCGATTATTCTTATAAGTCAAGAGGCAAACAAAATGAATGTTAAACTCATTGAAAGAATAGAAGCTATCAGTGAGCTAAGGGAAGAAAATGAAAATATGAAACAAGAACCCAGAATTCAGCAGCAACATAATGAAATTATCAAGAGAGATAAAGAAAGCAATAAAAGAATGGATGATTTTCTTTATGGACAATGAAGAGTCAACAAAAACACCGGTCTAGGCTATACCGAGAATGGAGAATCACCCAATCAAGTTTCTCCAAAGAATGCCTATGGAAATCCAAGACCAAGAAAGCTGACATGCAATCACTATGGAAAGCAAGGCCACACATCAAATGTATGAAGGAGAAAAATGAAAGGTATTCCTGAATCCACATCTTCATTCATAGGATTCTGTTATAAATGTAACAAGAAAGGACATAAAGCATATGAATGTAATTTTGAGATGTAACAACCAAAGAAGGAAACCTACATAGAAAAATAGTGTACTACTTGCCAAATGAATGGGAACACAACTCTTGAATGTTGTAAGAAGAAAAAGAAAGCATAGAAGCCTAAAGGTAAACAAACTGCCTATCAACCAAAAAGAGTTGGTAACCAGTATGTATGGGATTACAACACATGGAAAAATTGTACAGCATGTGGAAGATTCTGTCACATTGCTGCAAACTGTATGAGAAGTGGACAAGAAATTCTAGAGGCTGGACTAACCCTGGAATGGAATGTTTACACTGTCATAAAGTTAGTCATCTCAAGAAAGACTGCAGAGACAAAATGATCAAGACCAACACATTCCCTAATGGAAATACCATTGAAGACATCTGGAAGATGAGAAATAAAATGTGGAGGAAAGCTACTAACACTGATGACGCAGGACCAAGAAATGCAATTGGTGACACCCTATCCAATGGATCTGGTGACATCACCACCCCCACCCCCACCTAAGCAAAATGAGTAAGTATGGAACTACATTACACTAAGTTGCATTTTACATCAGTTCCATAATATGTTGATGAAATACAAAATTAGCATAAGTAAAGATGCATCATGGTATTACTTGTTAAAATATGTGAAAACTATTCCATCGAGTAATACATACCAAAATCTATCGGTATACACTCAAAGCTGAATTGTCTACACTTACCAAAAATCATCGATTAACATGTAAAAGCTAAAGCTACTAATGTAAATGGAGAATTGTCGGTAATCAAGCAAGCTAAAAAAGTTATTTTTGCAATACACCAAAACCTGTCGATGAAAGTAAGAAGTTAGACAACTACCCTGAGGCATCACATTGTCACCAAAAAGAGAAGTTAGTGTTTAACCTGACAACTCCATCTTCACACACCAAGGAGTGGTTGAGCATTAATGAATTGACTTAGGGAAAATGTCTATAAAAAGGCGATGGAAGGGTTTCATTTCTCACCTGCGATTTGAGTGAACAAACAGAGCAAAAAGAGTGCGAGAAGAGACAATATTGCAGAGTGACTCCAACCTATTACAAAGCACTGCAAGGAGATCAATCATAGTTACAGAGGTTGAAGTAAGTACTAAGCATAACTGAGAACTTTTTTCATCTTTTACGAAAATCCCTAAATGTCTGAAATAATGGCCACAACTTCAAGAACCACTAAACTGAAGAGCATCAAGAAGGATAAGGTCAAACTTATCAAGGATTCTACCTGTGTGGAACCCCATTACAAGATATTCCCAGAGGTTGCATCACAACCTGACAATGCTGGAGCATTCTCACGAATACCAGCTAGGGTTTTTCTCATAGAAAATGTGCGAGCATACATTCACTGCAAGATTGAAAAAATTGGTGACTTGGAGGTTGAACAAGCTTTCAAGAAGCTATGTAATGATGATGGGTCTATTAAATATGAGCACAATAACATATAATTGAAAGGGCTCACAAATTCCCTATTGTTCCCAAAGGTATTCATGACCGAGTGGATTCAATTAGTACTGAGAATAATTCACAACCACAAGCTATGACTAGATGAGCCTAAACAAATAACATGAGATGTTATTCATGTAGTCACCTGTTATCCAATAACCGATAAGGTAAAAGCATGGAAGCACCCACACAAGGCTAAAATTGAAAAGAATATAGGAGCTAAGTGTGATGGAAGAGGACTTAAGGTATCCACTATAATAGATGATGAACTAAAATTTGGAGCATGTGTCCTAGGATACAAATTCTTTCAAGCTAGCAGGATGAACAACATCGCATCCAGAGAAGTGGATACATCATATAAGATTGTAAAGAAAGGAACTCAGTTGGATCTATCAAAAATTCTACTCAACCAGTTAGAAGAAAAATTGAAGACAATCAAAAATGCAAAGACAAATTCATGTAAGTTTGGTTCACTTATCATGTGCATATTATTTTACTTCCAAGAGTCTTTTTCATCAGTAGGAGATATAAAATGAGATACAACTAGACCATTCACCATATAGATCAGTGAGTATATAACATCACTGGGAGACAATTTTGAGACAATTATGGATGAGTACTTTACTAGATTCAAGGAGAGAATGTAGAAAAGATTAAGGATCCTAGAGAAACTAATTGAGAAATTTAAGAATGATATATGTTTCATGGTTGAAATATATTACACATATATCAAACCTTTGCTACAAAGGATAGCATGGCTACAACCACTAGACTATGAGGTAAACATAGATCAAGTATCCAATGCAATCAGTGCATTGATAAATGAGCCCTTAGACAAAACACAACCAAAGTTTGGCACTTATGAAGAAGCCAAAGCAAGAATAAAAACTAGCTTGGTTGTGAAGAAAATAGACATGAAGAAAGATAAAATGGTAAAGAATTTGAAGAAAAGGTTGTTGGTTATAGAGGAAGAAACTAAACAGATAGAAGAAACCAAGGGACAATCACCCATCAGTGAGGATGAGTAGGAAAGTGACTCTGAGTCTATAGAGTTAGATACTCCATTACCAACACTAGCTAAGAAGCCTAGAACCATAGCTACTTAAAGGAATAGAAGTCAAATAGCTAAGGTCACAAGTCCTTCACCATTGAGGAAAGTTCAAGTAAGGACCTATAAGAGAAAGCCTCCAACCAAACAGTTCAAAGCCACAAAAAGAATAAAGTTCATTAGAACTAAGGAGGAAATTAAGGACACTAAACATGATGAAGGTGTTCATGAGGAGAAGAGTAAGATCCCTAAAACCATTGATGAGATATGTGCACTAATGGTTAAATCAAGATCAATTACTAAGTCCAAAGTCAGAATATGGTTAACTCTGGATCCCTTGGACCAGAACAAGATTGAAGAGGCAATCATCAAAATGATGAGTACATTTAAATATGTATCAGTACAATTTTATGACAAAATTCCCAATGCATTATATGACAGAATATTTTCTAGATGGACCTATGCATTAAAGAATGAGAAATAGGTAAGGGAAAGAGACCGTGTTTCTCTTATGCCTCCCAAATAAAAAATGGAAGAAATCAAAGAGATGATGGAGAAACATGCCCAAGCATTCTCACCCAATATGAGAGCTTACAAGATACTTGATGGAAAGCTAATAGACCTAGAGAAGGACAACAACAAAATTTAGAGTAAGATACTCAATAGACCTACTAAGGAGGCAAGCCCCGAGATAAAACTTCTCACAAATTACCCACACAAGGATGATCAGGCTACTCAAGAGCATATACAAATCAATGATTTAGATGATATCAAAATAGTTGAATTAGACAAGGAAGAAATTGACACAACAAGCAACAAGAATATCAATGTTACAGATGAGACATGGCCAGACACCACTATGGACAACATTGTGGACAATACAATAATTGACATTACCAATGATCCAGCTAATGAAATACATAAAGATGAAGATGTCACTGTTACCAAGGACAAGACTGATGAACAAGACACTACAATTGACACTTCATGGCTGAAGATACCAGGCAACATGCCAATATTGATGCAATCCATAAATATACTTCAAGAAAAAGACAAATCACCTGACAAAGACTCAAGCATTCCCGAGGATGCAGGGGATGAAGGAAAGAAAGAAAACATCGATGACCGGAATGTCATTGGAGACACTCAAAATGTAACTGATACTGACAAGGTTACAAAAGGAGATTCAAAAAAAATGGATGGAGAAACTACTAATAAGGATGCACAGACAAAGGAAGATGAAGTACATAAGGATACTGATGAAGGAGCTAAACCAAAATATGACACTCCTGAGGAAACCAAAAAAGTTGCTATAGATAACATCAAGGTTGATGTGGATACATCCACTCAAAACCAACAAGATGACACTGAGGCACATCAGAAAAAAGAGGCAACACCCCCAATCACTTCATCCAGCACAACAGACAAAGCTGAGAAGCTGGCTATGGTTCTACATTCAAGTGAAACTCAAAAGAAGAAGAAGAAAACCAAAATACTAAGTTGGAAGTCACTCTAGATGAGATAATTGAGATACCCAAATGTGATCCAACTACACTAGACTATGGAGCACTAAAAGAGTACAGTGAAATATGCCAAAGGAAGGTACTACAGGAGAAGCTAAGAAAGGAGCACATAGACTCCATGGTACTAGAGACAAATAGGGACATCTTGAATCAAATTATACCTGATGTTAATGTTGATCACAATAAACCTATCCTTGATCAACTAGCCACTCTCACCGAGACCATCACAATGTAGAATATTGATGCAGAAAAGGCAATTTAGGAGAGAGTAGAGCAGAAATATCAGTACAAACTTATTGAAAAGATTAGCCAAGAAGTGGTAGAAAACAAGGTAAAGATTTCAGAATTAGTAAGTGAATTAGATCCAATAATTGCTAAAGCTATTTCCTTGATAAAACAATTGAGCACACTTGACAAATTCACTAAGGAGTATAGTGCTAAAGTAGAAAAGTTATATTCTGATCTAGCTACTAGTGCTAAAGGCTTAACCACCAATGACAATGTAATAAATTTGCATTATGAGAAAATTGTTGAGATAAAATGGTTAAGACAGAAACTATGGGAAGTAAAAACATAATTTAGGGAAGAGGTCACTGAGCTCTAGGCTCAACTTCTACCAAGTCTTACACTACTTCAATAGCATATCAGTTCAGCAAGGCAACTGATATCCACTCCTGAGATGTCTGTAGTAGACAACATCTACGCTATGCATGCAAGAATCACACTTGAGCACATGGCTCTAGACAACCTAAAGGAAAAATGGGAGAAGATGATGGAGGACATGAAGTCCTCACACTCTCATATTTTTGATAAGTTATAGGTATACACCTTTTCCCTTAATATCAAAAAGGTGAAAAATAATGATATGTACAGTATAAAGTGCAGGAATCTATACAGTACAAAAAGATCAAAAAGGAGGGGAAAACAATACAAGGTGAAAAGAAGCAGAGTATCATGTACATACACTTATACTATACTGACATATACATAGGGGGAGTCATGAAATGACTAAGGAATATATATGGTGTACATACTAAATATTTTGTTAGTATTTTTCACATATCAGTTTTTGATACTAATGTCAAAGGGGGATATTGGTGACATTATTTTTCCATTAGTATGCAAATAACACTTTCGGTAATCTTACACTAAAAGATAGGATAAGAGAAAAATGACATACTAGTTCAAAGGGTAAACCAAAGACACAATCCAAAGAAAAACCAAAAGTGCTAAGAGGAACCCGACAGGAACAACCTGCCAGAGGAACTCGACGAGACAAATCTCAAGCAAAATTGAAAGAGATGAAATAGAGGAACTTGACATAGAAAGGGAACCTGATGGATAGGTCAATCAAAGGATCACCGAAAGATAGGTAAACTGATTTCTATGTAGACTGAGCATCAGACACTGAAAGTCAGTTACATCCCACAAAAAGTTGATCTAACTTCCACGTCAAATAAAACAAGTATATCCTATTTATAGAGTCTTGATTTATTTTAAAACCATTACTTAAGGGACAAGAAACATTATTGTGAGTGTTTTAATCAGTCTAACCAATTTAAAACATATAGACCAAAAGATCAAGGTCAAGTTGTAAACCTATGATCATAGAGTTAATATTGTTTTATGTGAAAATTAATTAGGTCAATCTGTTATAAATAGATGTTGTAATTATTAATTATCTTGGATGGGAGGACGAATGTAGCCTAGGAGCACATCTATGGATCAAACTAAGATTTTCAAGAACCAGAACAACAAAAGGTGAATTTGGTTATCAAGAACTAAGATCACAGGCTACCGAGAAACAAAGGTATTATTCAATCACATTAGATGATATACTTATACATGTAATCTTGAATGGATCTGTAAACAACAATAGGATATTGCATACACTCAGGTCAAAGTGTAATTTTCTTACATTCTAACAAGTTAAGCAAAGTGTAAAAATCCTTTCAAGGAAGGTTGATTTAACAATCCTATTGTAAATTTCTTAACCAAGTCCACACTAAACAGTGTTGCTAGAGCTCTTAATAGAGTAGACTTTAACAGGTCTCCACAGATACTGCTAATAGGGTAGAACATCAAAAGTTATCAAATTGTAAGCCTTAACCGACCCCTTCCAATTTGCAGATAGTGAAGAATTTGTGGGTGCCATCCCCACCGCAGTTTTTACTTCCTAACAGGAGTTTTCTACATTATCATATCTTTTGTTATGTGTCAATTACTTTCATGAATATTAATATGAATGCTCACATGTTTTATTAAGTTAAAAGAATTGATATGTCTTACATCGAGATATTATAGAATAGATGGTTGGATAATCAATTGATTACATAAAGGTTAAAGGATAAAAGAAATAAAAATTTTAGAGGTACTGATTCACCCCTCCCCTCTCAGTACACACTTCCCATTATTTCCAACATTTTCTTCTAATCCTAAGGAAATATATATGTCTATAGTCAAGAGAATTTTTAGATATCTGAAAGGAACACAAGATTTTGGTTTATTGCACAAGAAAGGAGGTTCTTTTGATCTACAAGTCATCAGTGATGCATATTGGGATGGAAACATTGATGACATGAAAATTACTAGTAGAGACACATTCTTTCTAGGTGAAACATTGGTCACATGGCTAAGAAAGAAGAAGAGATACATTTCACAGTCTACTATCAAGGCAGAATATGTTGTTGCTTCCATGAATTGTGTGAATATTGTTTAGATGAAATAGATACTTGAAGGTGTGCAAGAGATTATTTCAGATCCTATAACTATTTTCCATGATAAAACAAGTGTTATCAATATATTAAAGAACCGGTTATGCATTCAAAGACCAAACACATTTCTATCAAGTATTACTACTTGAGGAAACAAGTTCAAGAGAAGAATGTGGGCTTGGAATATGTGAATTAAAAGGAATAATTGGCTCATATCTTTCCAAAGCCACTACCGAAGGATTCTTTTGAGTATCTCATAGGTTAATTAGGGGTTTTTCTCCTATCCAATATTTACTAAGTAACATGAGGCATGCTGCATCAATTTAGTAATTTATTAGGATATATTTTCTTGAATTGATGTTTGTGTGACACACATTAGGTGGTTCTTGAAGTTGTGAGGATATTTCTATGTGTAATGAGTATTTGTACATGTAAGGTATAATCCACTACTGAAACAAGTTTTCAGGAGTACGATCTTTTGGAATTGTTTTCAAAGAGGGAGAGTATCAAACTGATGAATGAATAGATGAAATTTATCCATAAGGGAGATATTAAAGAAAGAGGGAGAGAATGAATTTTTACTATTTACTCATGAAGGAGAATAAAAATATATGCTACAGTATCAAGAGATTTATGTAAGAGGGAGAACATGAACAGTTTGAAGATTAGAAACAAAATATCAACACAGATCGAGTAATGACAGAGATTGATAGTATTGAAAGTTTCCATCATCAATGCTATAGTACTGCTATAGTGTTGTCATGAATGCCAAAGAGGGAGATTGTTAACCAAATGATGGAGATGATGAAGACTGAGTGATAATAAGTATAGATGTTCATAGAAATGGTTAGATCAGTTACTATTTTGTCATGAATGTCAAGCAATTGATTTATTGATTTTTATTGAGTTACCATATCATACGAAGGAGAAGATAAATGACTGAAAAATACATATCAAACAATGATGAAGTGATGTTGATATAGTTTTTTGCTACTGTATATTTGATGTTATCAAGTTGGTACACTTGATTGATTGAGTCAGAAATTGAAAAGAGTTAAGTTATGACTGAAAAGAGTTACTTTACCGAGCTAGACCGAGTGATTCAGTATAGAATTGTGTTGATCAATTTCAATTACCAAGTACTGAGCACCGAGAAGCGAACAAATTTAGTTACCGAGTTAAAAATAAAATTACCAAGTATAGGATATTGACTGTAAATGATGATAAGATCAAATTTAAAACAAGGCTATGATGATCTTGATGGAGATGAGAATTAAAGGAATTTTTTTAGAAAATCTATGAGTGAGAAAATTCAATGAGAAGATCTAAGGTGAATATCAAGAGGTTAAACCTGATTATGAGAGTTTTCAGAAAAGTTCAAGTTATGAGGCAAAAGTTTGTCTATATAAAGGATGAGAAATTAACAGTGATTATGATGCTAGTGAATTGAATTAATATGCAAAAGAAGTTGATGAACATAGTTATAGAGAATAATAGAGAAGCAAAAAGAGAAGAATCTACAGTCTGAAATAGAGGAAAATGGAGTATGTGATGTCAGTATTCATGTGAGCATAAAGGATCTGACACAAGAAAAAGGTAGTTGTTATATTTACAGATCAAAGTTTTACTATTGCTTAATAGCATTTGTAACAGAGAAAATATCTTAAGCAAGTGGATTTAATTGTCCTTTTGTAAATCCTAGATGTAGGTGACATTCCAAAAGAGTGTTTAAAGTCCTCTAGAAAGACCAATCCTAACAGGGTGAATATCTTAACCGATCTTAGGGAAATCCCTTAATAGGGTCACATTTAGAAATGTATTTGTAATCTTTAACAGGAAAAGTTCTTAACCGAGCGTACTTTATAAAGGTACAATTTTATTGTGGGTCACAACTCCCACTAAGTTTTTTCCCATATTGGGTTTCCTCATTAAACTTGGTGTCAACTGAATTAAATATGGTGTCAACTAAGTTAAATTTCATGTCAACAAAGTTAAATATAGTATCTACTGAGTTAAATTTGTGTTAACCAAGTTTGAATGATAGATTTTCATATTATAAGATGTATGGTTTTTTAAGTTATTAACTTGTTTGGTGAGTCTATTATTACTATATTCAGTGCTACTGAGTGAATCAGTTAGTTGAGTTTTAGGTGTTTAAGTTTGATTTGGTCTGATTCACCCTCCTCCCCTCTCAGTGGGACCAACAAATCAACCATGAAACAAAATTGAAATTTCATAAAGGAAAGTAATGTAAACAAGATAAAATATTGGATTCACCTTGCATGAAAAACCCTCATGAATGAATATAGTAATTGCTCAAATCCATGAAGATTATTGTATGTGTTTGTCTTGAATTGAATTATAGGATCAAGGATTCCTTCACAAATACATGGATCTATGATTTCCACTCCCAGATCTTGAATGTTGGTATGCATGATAACCTCAATGGAGATGGAGAGCAAAGAAGAATGGATGAGTGGATCTTCTTTCTTGCTTGTGAATTTATCTACTTGGCCATCATGGGAGATAAACTTGCATCAATGAGAGAATATTTCCTTGGCTTGAATGGATCTTGAAGAAAAGGAGACTTGGAGATCCTAGATTAGGTGCTTGCCTTCAAACATTGAATCCAAATCCTCAATTGCACAACTTGAATTGCTTGATTTCTTGAAAATAATAACTTGCACTTGATCAAGTTGAACTTAGAAAAGATATGATATAGAATATGTAAAATGAGAGGATTTAATGTCCTTTTATACTCATTTCAGGATTCAAATTAAATCTAGGCCGACCATAGATCTGGGCTTTTGAAGAAAACCCCACCATCTAGCTCTAGGCCAAATCTGGGCTCAAAAACCTAGGAACAAGTTGGCTAGTTGACTTGTACCCAAGGATAAGTCGACAGGTTGACTTGTCCAAGAAAAATCACCTCAAAATTTTCTAAAATTTTGGGGAATGTGATAGGACATGGGAGTAGAAAATACAGATTGGTGGGATCAAGTATAAAGGACATTTGAACCTCGAAATCAAAAAATGGGATCTAATAGTTCTTAGAGCCTTAAATTATGGGTTCTAACATCTTAGGATGATACAATATGAAGGGTTTGATTTTGTGATATAAGGACCCAAAGTGGATGTAAGGGATGAAGCATTCAAGTTTTTGATATAAGAACCCAAAATGGATGTGAATGAGGATGGAATGGACTTTTGGACATAAGGGCCCAAAATGGATTTAGAGGATGGGGGATGGTATATTTAGATTTATATCGAGGGATTTGGATGTGGATGAGGAAGGAATAGTAACAGAAACATAAGGGCCCAAAATGGAGTTGGGGGATGATAGATGGATGGATTTAGATTTATATGGAGTAATTTTAGATTTAGAAAGGATGAAAGCATTACCAAAAATTTAAGCATAATTTTTGTAGGAAAGGTCATATGAACTTGGATTTTCTTTGACTTGGAGAGGTCCTAATATGTCTTTCTCATGGACGCCTAACCTATTTTTTCAATATTTCATGTGTTTACAAATTATTTTTCCAATGGGATACTTGTTACTTTGGATACAATATGTCATTCTTTTTTGAGGGAGATCAAAGGTGGAAATAACTATAATCTCTTGGAGGAAATCATGTTAGATAAAGGTAGAGGAACCAAGTTTATATGCATGAGATTCATGGATGGTTTGGATAGGTTTGGTGGTATCTTGTGGATAATTAGGATCATGAGAGGAATTGGGAGGGAAAATAGGATCTTGAGATGTTTTAAGATCACGTGGAGGATTAGGATCATGAGGGGAATTAGGAGGGATAATAGCAATTATGATCGTGAAATGAAGATGAAGAGGTACTTTTATCTTGACTTTGGAGAGGATTATGTACTGGAGTAGAATGCATGATTGGATCATGAGATGAAATGGGATAATGCAATGTAGTCGAGAGAATAATTTTATCTTTAAATAGATTGACATTATGAGGTAGATTTATTTGATCTTGATATGCAGGAGAATAATTGGGTACGATACAAGGGATTCCTTGACCTTGATTAGGAATGGGATCATGTGGTAGAGTAGGATGGGAGGTTAAATATTAAGATGGAATGGGGTCATTGGAAGGGGTGGATGAATGATCAAATATTGAGATGAAAGTATATTATGAGATGGATGAATTCTTTGATTTAGAGGTAAAGATGATTTTGTGTTATCATGTTTCAGAGAAAGATTTTGGCACATTTGCATTTTTGTAGATGGTGTGATAAAGGAGGTGGAAACTTCAAATTAGGTGGATGGAGGAGTGGGATACTTGTGAGGCTTAGGATATTTAGGTATATCTTGATTTGGAGGGGATGGAAGTGTAAACATGAATTGGGGGAACTGTACAACTTTTCTTAGTGGTGGGGATTGATTCTCTTTCTCTAATCCTTGGATCCAAGTACTAATGAAGGAATTGGAGGATGAGGATGATATATGTTTTATAGGATTAGGATTATGTGGATGTTTAAGATTAGGTGGAATATTAGGATTATGGAATTGGAAATAAGGATTAATGTATATGGGGTTAAATAGAGGATTAGTATTAGATAGAAGATTAGGATTATGGATATGGGCATTTAGATTAATGTGTGGGAGATTAAACGAAGGATTAGGATTAGATGGAAGATTAAGAATATGGATTTGGACATTAAGATTGATGTGTTGGGGGATTAAGTAGGGGATTATGATTATATGGAAGATTAGGATTATGGATTTTTAAAAAGGGGGAAGGGCATATGTCCTCAAAGGAAAATTCTTTCTTTTGACCCCCATTTTTTTACCTATCAATGATACTTTTTATTCCTGGAATAGCTTGGAAAAGGTTAGGTGTGTTGGAGGGATTATATTTTTTATGGAAGGAATCATGTGTGGGTGGGGATAATAATATTTATTTCCCTTTTCAAGGGTAGGGGAGAGATAAGGAATGGGAGGATTGGGTATAATTTATTGAAGTGGAATGGATAGAGAAATGGTAAAGGGGCGTGAAGCTATGGGATCAACTTAGTAAGTATGTTGGGGTGAAAAATAGTTAGGGGTTGGATTATTTTGAGGAATGTATGAGTTGGATGGGTGTATTTGATAGGTTGGATAGGTTAGAGGTGTGGTCTGAGGATTTAAATCTAACATAGACACTTGAACTTCTCAAACCATTATATATCCATTATGTTTGAATGTGGGTTTTTTTATTTGGATTTGATGAGGTATTAGATGAAGATCAAGATTAGAATGGATAATATTTTTAATATGGATAATGAATGTTTGGGGAAAAGAAAATGGTTAATGGGTGGTTGGTCCTGGATGAAAGGGTAGATGGATTATATTAAGGCTTGGTTGGAATGGTATTGTATGGTAAGGAGATTAGACCCCATTTTCCTGATTTTGAGATCTAAATGTCCATTACGCTTGATCCCACCAATCTTTATTTTCTCCTTCTACATCCTATCACACTCCCTGAGCTTTGGAAAAATTTTGAGGTGATTTTATCTGGGACAAGTGCACCTATTGACTTGTCCTTGGGCTTTTGAGCCCATATTTGGCACAAGGCCCGATGGTGAGGTTTTCTTTCAAAATCTAGATCTGTGGTTGGCCTTGATCAAATTTGAATCTTGAAATGAGTATAAAATGACACCCTCTGCTCTAATTTTCAAGGAATCAATCATGTGCAAGAAATATTATATTTAATTGCAATCAATCAAGCAACCAAGCATTCAAGTTATGTAATTGAGGATTTGAGTTCAATATTTGAATGCAAGCACCCAATATAGGACCTCCAAGTATCATTTTATTGAAGATCCAATAAAGTAAAGGAAATATTCAATCAATGATGCAAATTTATCTCTAATGATGGTCAAGTAGAGGAATTCACAAGCAAGCAAGAAGATCCATACATTCATTATTCTCCTCTTATTCATTGTCCATCGAGGTCATCAAGGATATCAAAAATCAAGATCTAGGAGTGTAAATCATACATCCATGAATTTTTGAAGGCATCCTTGATTCTACTATTCATTCCAAGATCCACACATACAAACATTTTCATGGATTTGAGTGATTTCTACACGTGTTCATGAGGATTTTTCCAGTAAGGTGAATCTAAAATTTATCTTGTTTACATTACTTTCCTTTATGCAATTTTAATTACATTTCAAGGATTATTCCTATACATGGATTTGACTAAGCAAAAACCCTTTCCACAACCTTTTCCCCTTCTTTTCTATGCACATGAATATGTTACAGAGTTATAGATTCATATATGGAAGGTACAAACATAGTCACAAGTCCTTAAAAATTTTCATTAGATTCAGAGCAGTCAGGAACAAGTCAACCTATCAACTTGTCCCTAAAATATTGACTTGTCCTTGTGCACTTTTTGGCTTAATTTTTCAAACCATACAACTATAGGTCTCAGGTTCCTAGATCTGGAATTAAAACAGATTCTTACATTCTGGTGACAGTCAAATTTAGGTCCAAAGTTCAAATCTCCTCATTTATTTTCAAGGTGCACTTTTCTTCCTCTTTCTTTGCATATACTTTCATAAATCAAATATGTTATTTACTTGAATCATTTATCACATACATCTCAATATCTCTTTAAAGGAATACCAAATCCCCCTTTTGTCTAGATCTTTCATTGGCACCCTTCTTCCTTTGGGTTTTCTAATCATGTTTTTTCTTAAGGGTTGGGTTTGTATTCCTAATGTATTGGTGCCCTCTAATTTGATGAGTGATCTAAATCTTATAATTTCTCACCATTTTCCACAATACATTTTTGGTGAACCCAAAATGTTATATTTCCATTTTGATTTTGGTGTTAGATATCTAGATCTATTTTGTATGCATCATATTTTTATAATATATACATTTAGATATATAGATTTTATAGCTAGACATCCTTTGCATAATCTCTTTGATTTCATCTATATCTATAGGTTTGTTTCTTTATAAATATTACTTAGTGTCTAGATCTACTTGTGCATGTTTTACATTGGATAATTAGATGTATTTTTCACAAAAGATCTTCTTTTCTTGGATTGCATGTCTCCTTAAAATCTTAAAATTACATTAGATCTATACCTTTCCTTTCATTCTATTGTGCATCATTGTTATCACTTTGAGTCCAACTTATATCATTCTAGTTAGAATAAGTCATATACTTATGGGTTCCTTTGATCATGAGCCTTCTTTCTTTCCTAGGAATCTTGATGAAACCAACATGCATACTAGAGACATCAATCATATCATGGATAATAAATCTTCCCATTCTTCACATGATTAATATGAGGCTTTAAGAGTCCATCCTATGCAAGTCCAAAAATTCCAATGAATTTGAGAAATTTGAACATAGGTTTGGACAAGAGAACCCTAATCAACAAATCATTTCTATTGTATAAGGTTTAAGGAAGTTCATTCATAATGATGAACATGGTGTCAACATATTTCATAGTATCTCTCATCTCATTGAAAACAATGTTAATCCTTTTAGGGATTCTTCTCAATATTTAGGTCTTGTTCCACCTACCACTAGTGTTTAGATCTCTATGCCTATTTATACCTCTATTCCTATCATTTCCACTTATGTTCCACATATCATAACAAATTAAATTCAAAATTCAGATCCTACCCATGTGAGCATTCCTAATCCTATTCCTCTTTCCATTCCTTCAAGTGTCCCATGTGTTTCATTACCTTCATCTATGCCCACTTATCATAGTGTTCCCTTTTCATTTTCAAATTTTCCCTCTATCTCTCATAATGCTCCAAACATTTCAAATACATCTCCTTCCACATTTCTTTCTAATGATCCCACCATTAATAAATTGACTCAAACTATGTCTTTTTTGAAACAACAAATTGCTTCAATGACTCAATCCAAGTTAAACATTCCTACTTGTGACATTTCTAGTCCTTTGTCTTTCGATCTAATCCATGCTGCTATCCTGTAATACATGGAGATTCCTCATCTTGAAACTTATAATGTAAAGGGTGAACCTTTGACACATTTTAAGACATTTCAAACCTTGTGTAGTGATTTTTGTCATGACCATAGGCTCATGGAAAATTTGTTTACTAGAACCTTTCAAGATAAATCCTTGAAATGGTATTGTTCTTTTCCTCCTTATTCTTTTGATTCCTTCCAAAAACTTGCTAATGCCTTCATTGAACAATTTCAAGACAACATTGGTCCTAAAATTTCTTTGACTAATTTAATGCATTGTAAATGAGGTGTTAAAGAAAAAATGATTGATTTTAATGGTAGATTTAAGCATTTTCATGCTCATTTTTCATATCCTATGTCTGATATTGATATTCAACGTATGTTTCATTGCTAATTTATAAAATACATTAGAGATGAGATTCTACTTTAAATTCAATTCCCTTCTTTCACTCAATTATTTGCAATAATTCATAATTATCAAATTCAAGTGATTTAGTTTGAGATCACCACTCTAATGGATCTTGTTGATAAGAGTGATGTCATATCCAATAATTTTAACAAGTTTCAAAAACCAAACAAATTCATCAAAATCAACAACTCATCCAACAATGTTGATGAACATGTGGCAGCAGCATCCAAAGGTGTGGCTCTTTTGTCATCTATTTTTAGACCTGCTCGTAATTTAACTCATCTTTTTGAATCTTTGCATAATGTGTTGTTGAAGTTAATTAATGCTAATGTGTGAAAACTTCCTCCTATCAAACCAATTGACACATCCAAACATTTTCCCAAACACTTTGATAATAAATCTTTCTGTTAATACCATCATCAACCTTTCCATGATACTAGAAAGTG
Organism: Thuja plicata; assembly: GCA_018584345.1. Classification (NCBI taxonomy): domain Eukaryota; kingdom Viridiplantae; phylum Streptophyta; class Pinopsida; order Cupressales; family Cupressaceae; genus Thuja; species Thuja plicata. The sequence continues at coordinate 958,301 of MU227312.1, forward strand.
CTTATGTTTGAAATATGTTATCCAAGACCTCATTGATTCTAATGCTATATCTATTGAGGGCATTAATGATCAAGGAAAAAAATAAGTAGAACCTCCTAACCAAAACTGAAAAAACTCTACCAATCCTTTTCCTTCTCATTCAATCAATACCATTGAATCTACCCAACCTTTATCTTCCTTTTCCACTCAACTTATTGAATATGATGATAAAGTTCACAAATCCAATCATGTTTTCAACCTCATTGAGCAAACCAAACCTAAACCCATACTTGAGTCTGAACTTTGCATTAGATTTGACCCTACTGAGATAATTAAAGCACCTCATGGTCCTCTATATATTTTCGCAAAGGTTAATGCCTTCATTTTTGTGGTTTCCTTATTGATCCTACTTGCATTGTGAATGTGATAACTGGAGAATTTTTTTTATTAAAGATGATTGCCACATGATTTTTATGATAAATCTAATGTCATGATCCAAAGCTTTAGTTTTTACCTTCACTATGATCCCAACTTCTGATCAATTCCAAGTCAAACTTTTCCTTCCTTGGCTTACCTCCATGAAATTCATGGCTTCTCTTATTCATAATTGTCTTCAATTTCCTCATAATATAGAAATCATTATTGTTAACCATACTCTTTATCAGCCTTTCATGCCTTGAGACTCATTTGACCTTGATTTATTTTGGCTTTCCATGCCTCAACCAACCAAATTCCATCTTGATAACCTCTTCTGATCATACCAAGCTTACAAAATCTAAAATATTTTTGAACATAGAAAACTAAAGGATGTTCCATCTATTTTCCATGGACATGAAATTATTCCTACACCTCCTATATATACTTTTGACCCACCTCCCATATCTTATAAATATTATGTTGATGCTATCTCTCAACCTAGTGTGGTTCCTTTTGTTCTTCCCCCTAAAGATGAAAAGGAACCGATGTTGATTAATCCTAAACCAACCCCAATTCCAAACAAAACAAAACATAAATATCATTCTCATGATTGTCATCTTAAATTTTATTCTAGATCTCCCCAACGTGCTTCCCAAATAATTTCTTCACCTCATACAATGACTCATTTTTCTTTCCTTTGATCAACCTATGTTTGAGCCAACAAAGGAAGTGAATTTGAACAAGATAAAGATGAATGAACATGACAATTCTATTTGTATCTTGGATTCTATTACAATTAATCTAGATGAAGAAGATATTCATAATGATGATATTCTTGATGCTAACAATGATATTCATGCTAGTGATTCTGATGAAATGTATGATACTATTAATGTTGGTCATGATTTGCCTAATATGTTTTCACAACAATTATCTATCACTCCTAGTGACAAACAAAGTGACCTATATTTTCAACATTGTCCTTGTTAAGAACTAGCAATTTTTTCCATCTTTCATGCTTGATTTTCTCCTCTGGCAAGTTTCCCACCTTCCCTTAATACTACAAACCAAGATGGAGGGAAGGTGATACACTTTACTATCTCCTCTTGTACGATAGATTTTTTTGTTTTTCCTATTTTTTGTGATGTGTTTCCTCCATGAAATACTACATTGTATATGTTTTGTTTATATTTCTTTAAACTACCCTTCTTACTCTGTTGGTGCAAGGTGATAAAGGAATCAAAATTTCATAAACATCCTTCTATTTGTATCTCACTTCTTCTATATGTTGTTACATGTTATGTCATGCATGTGCCACTATTCATAAATGTGCTTTTGTGATGTCTTATTGGGGATCATGCAAAATAGTAGCTACCTATTACTTTTGGTCTCCATGATGTTAGCCCAAAACTACTCTTCTCCATAACTCTTATGCGTTATTCTTCCATTGTGTTTGAAGTTCTACTACCTTTGGGGGATGATGACATTTCATTTTGATATAACATCTCATGTATTATCATATGATTATACTGTCCCTAGAGTTGGTAGATCCCTTTCATGGTCTCTTTTATCATGTGCTTATTTCCCTTTATTTGTCCTTTCTTAGGGTTATATCATAGTGGAAACATCTCTTATGGATGCATGTATGTTTTGTTTAAGCCATTTCTCCAATTAATGATTTTTCAATCTCTTTAATGTGGGAGCATACACTCTACTTTGTGTTTCACATTTTCCACACACTCACACTATATATATTTCTCTTGTGGATAACCAAGGATGTAATTCTTTCCTTTTTTTTTTCCTATTCCCCTTGGATCCCTTAGTGGAAAAAAACTTTCCTTAAGGATTGATCCTTCCTCTTTGATCCCTAAGGAAATAGCATTTCCTTAGGCCTGATCAATTTTTTCCTTTATTCCTAAGGAGATAATGTTTTCCTTAGGCTTGATCATTCCTTTTTAGGATCCCTAAGAAAACAATATTTTCCTAGGTCTGATCCTTTTTTATGGATTGACTAGCACAACAAAACTTTATAGACCATTCAATCTCATCTTTTATGTCTTCCTTTGTTGTGTTCAGAGTAAGAATACATCTTACTAGGGTAGTGATCAACTCTCTCTCTCTCTCTCTCTCTCTCTCTCTCTCTCTCTCTCTCTCTCTCTCTCTCTCTCTCTTTTTTTTNCTCTCTCTCTCTCTCTCTCTCTCTCTCTCTCTCTCTCTCTCTCTCTCTCTCTCTCTCTCTCTCATTTTTGGATTTAATGAAGACTTGAGTCACATGGGGGTGTTAGAGATTTTTATTGCAGGACCAAAACAATTTAATAACTTAACCAACTCTATAGCTCCCAACTCTAGATTCATGAAAAACAAATTCTAATTGATGAGGATTAATTTCTCCTTCTTCTTCGATCTCCACATCACTCAGGCTGGTATGCCTAATTTTCACACACACAAATCCTTTGTGACAAATACAAGCTTGCAGATATATAACTGTGGAATAGTTTTAAGAACTTTAGGTAACAAATACCTCAATGTTTTATCAAGTCTTATGCAATATTATGCTTTCATACAGTAAGTCTAAAAACTAGAGCAATCCTAACTCCTGAAAACATGAAAAGGAAATAATTTTTTAATTATGTTTTGATGTATGGATCTTCGAAATATCCCAAATCTTGCATAGACTAGTGCCTTATCCAATGGGAAACATAGTCAAACATAGGATTGCAAAGATGATTATGAAAAAAAGGAAAACAACACATTTTGATATGTCTATATGCCTTACATATGAAAAACCCTATCAATTAAGTTCTACTTGTGAATCCACCTGTGTATTTCAAATATGCAACTCCCTACTCAAAGAATTTAACCCTCCCCTTTGAATAGACAATACATTAACAACATCCACTGGAAAGACAAGATTGGCAATACCCTTGATATTCCAACTCATACAAATTTGAATACAAATCTTAAATCATAATCATTCCTTGAATAATTCTATTGTTGATCAACAATAGAAAAAACTAAAACACCCTTGATGCCCTAGTTTATATGATTCAAAACAAAAGGGAGATAACTTGATGATAAAACAACAACACAGAAAGTTCATTCATAAAGCTTGTTGTTACAATGATGTTCTTCCTAGAAAAAAAAGGATAACAGACCAACAAGTATGCAAAGAAGAGGAAAAATATAGAAAATATCCAATATTGGAACCTTCTCTGAAGCTTTTTGAGAGACTAAACAGAATCAAAATTCTCCCCAAAATAGAGAAGCAATAAGAACCTCTAAAACTGAGAAAAGAGACAAATAAATAGAATAAGGAAACCCAAAAAACTATATCTGATTCACACCTATCCTTCTTGCAATCTGATCTTTTACTTATCCTCTATTCTCCTCTGAAATCTGATCTCATTTTGTCTTTTCAAAATCTTACTCTTATCTCTATCGCTAACTTCAAAAACTGATTTCAATTGCCTTCAAAATCTGATTTTTGCTTGTCTTTTGTTGCAATCAATCCTTCAACAAATCTGATCTATCTGCAAAAATCTGATTCTATTCTGCCACTGAGAAAACCTTTCAAATTTGACCATTTGCCTCCAATATCTGATTTTATTCTCTGAAAAATCCCTCCGTGAAAGCTTCTTTGTCAAGATTTGCAATAAAATATTGCATCAAACTATGTAAAAAGATAATGCCCTAATCTTGCACATTACATTATTATTTCTGAATTTTGTCTTATTTGTATGCAAATTTGATCTTATTTGCTTTTCATATTTCCACATAGACTATGAACTTTGTAATTCTTTTATCTCTTGAAACCCTATGCATTTCTCTCCCTTTGAAATTCTCCATTTTCTGCATTTTATGCCCATAACTTACTAGAATTGGACACTTGCAACACTTTTATTAGATGCACTTAACTATCTTGCAAACTCCTCCTTTAATCCTAGTCCTTTTAGAGACTTGGAGACTACTTAGTCTCTAGATCTCTGAGAAATTTTCTTAACCATGGTATTCTTTAGAGACTTGGAGATTAGCTTTAGTCTCTAATAAACTCTAACTTAACCATTCCTTAACCACATCTTAACCATGGTTACTTCTGCACACTGTGTCTTTGAGTCTCTAATACATTTCCTTGACCGTAGGTTTTTTAGGAGACTTAATGCAGGCCCTTGATCTAACAATAGTCTCTTAATCTCAGAAGGAAAGACACTTAATTGTTTTCTCTTGGAGACTTCACATAGTGGTTGTTGACCTCCAGTCACATGATCTTGGATGCTATCTTCTAACTACAATTTTCTAACATGAGTGAACAGTCTCTGAGTCTCGGAAGCCCTAGCAGTTATCTCAAAAAATCTCGCAACTTTGCCTGGCGGTTAATTGACTACCAGTCGCGTGATCTCACACAATTTTCTCCAACTACAGTTACCTTTTGAGACTTCATGACCACTCATCATGTGTCTGCCAAGCCACCTATCATCACCATCACTTGTCTGCAATATATGGTTTTATTTTGGTCACTGACACGTTTCCTAAGGCACCATCTATCACCTATGTGAGTGCGTGAAGAGAGCCTTCTGCTCTGCTTCACATTTCAATATGTTTGTACTCTTCCTTTTGAAGATTTCAAATTTCCTTCCCACCACCAATGTGGGACTAGATCTCTTTATGTTTTAAATTCCTTCTGTATATGTCACCCAAAATTTGGGGCCCACCAACGCACTCACTCCTCCAGCCAAGGGGCTCATTAATAGGCCTCTTGGCTTCTTATTCACTTAAGTAACTATGCGTGGGAGTATAAAATTATTAAGAAAAAACCATCCACTGTGCATGTGGGATAATGTATTTTGCATTATCTGAGTCTTTTAGCTCCTCCATATGTTGTGCAACCCTTGGACTTACACCTACTCTTTGCATTGGTAATGTATTTTGTCTTTTGTGTTTGACGTGGGCTTTCCTTTACTCCTCTAGCCAGTTTCATTTACATCATGCGTTGGCTTTTCAATTAATTCATGCTCTGCATTGGTTTTTTCTGTGGTTCCATTTACTTTAAAACCTATTAAAACTCCTCCCTTGCCCATACTTCTTCATGCCTCTATGCCTCTATACAACTGGCTAAAACACCTGTCATTGCATTTTTTTTGGATTTTAAAACCGAATTTCTTTTCAATATCCATGCATGAGCCTCCTCTACATTTTAGCGCAGGCTACTTGTTTAAAATTATCATGGGATTTCATATTTATAATCCCCTACATAGTGCTTTGCATTTGGTTATTTTAATATTTTAAAATGTCCTCCCTCATGCCAATGTGTGGCATCTTCTCCAAACACCATACTATCTTGCATTTTTCATTAAGTGTTTTTAAATCTCCTTCATCTTGTTGCGCGTGGGGTCTATAATCACTTCTGCAAATGCATTTGTATTTAAGTTCTTTAAAACCCCTAATTTGTGCATTGGCCTTCCTTGGTATCATTTTACACTTGCCACTTTCTATGAGAAGTTTTTAAAACATGTTTTGGTTTTGGACTCATCATTCAGTGCAGCTCCTTATGCAATATATTACGCAGCCATCTCATATATTTACATGCTCTTAGAATAAAAAACATGCCTCCATCATGCTTAGTGCAGAGTTTATGCCCTTGCATTACCCTATGTAGCATTACCAATTGTATTTGGTTTTGCAATTTTATTTAAACTTACTTCCATTCATATGTTTCTTAGGCAATGCTCTGGTGTTTACGTAGGGTTTTGTGGTTTGTATTTTCCAATTTACATTGGTTTCATTTGTTGTCCTACCTTTGCACAAAATAGAACACCCCCCTATATCCCACACATGGGGTTTTTCCACTTCTACTTTCATCTGCAAATTGCATTTGCAAAGTTCTTTGACTGTTTGGAGAGTCCTCCATATGTTGTGTAACTTCTCCTTGTGTATTAACATTTGGTTTTTGAAACCTTTAAGAAATTCCTCCTTCACTGTTGCACTGGCTGTCTTAAGTGGTTATTTGCATTGGTCTTGATTTTTGTAAAGTTCCATCTTTACTTATTATCCCACACATCCTGCTCTTTGTGCATTTCCCAGTGCTCTTGGCATATTTCATAGACTTCAGCTTATGAATTGTGTAGGCTATATCCTCTTTAAACATCTCCAAAACACATGCCCATTTGCATGTTGTATGTTTTAAAATGTTTAAAAAACATCCTTCAAATGTTGTGTGGAAACTTCTCCAGCTATCCCCTCCAATCTGCGCAGACTCTTCATCAGATAATTGCTCAAATAAGTTTTATTTACTAGTATCCCCAAAGCAGTGTGAATTTTCTAGGCTCATAGTGTGGTAAGCCATATCTTCCTCATCTGTAGATCTTTCTCTTCCAATTTGCAAGGTGATGCATAAGTCTATCAGTTGAGAGGAAACTTGAAGTTGGTGCAAAGTTTGATATATGTCCACAACTTGCAATAGGAATTAAAGTTTTCATATCCTCAATGGTATCACACAGACCATTACTTCCTATTTGAGTATTTTGGGACTCATGGCTGCCATATAGCATACTGAACCCTAAAAATTTGATATCATCATTACCACCAAAAGAATTGCAATTTAGCTGATGTTCACTTGCATTTGAAACATCAAAATTGGTGGAATCACACAATAAAAGGATTTTATAATGTCAGTTTACCTCTTCAATCCTTGGAGATGTGGGTAGTCTTATATTCAAAAATCCACTTGCAATACCACCATCAATCTGTTCTTTCAACACTTTAACATCTTGATATAGAATAGATAGCTCCCCTTGTAGTGCATCTACACAATTTCCCTTATTTATGGGAAAGTCCCTAAGCTTGGTGTTTGTTTTTGCTTCTAGTTCAAGATCCCAAGAATCTTGTGTCACTTTGGACACCATTACTTATGAGTTAACCATCTTTTCATTCCTTCACACATCCAAAGATATTATCATTTGAATCTTAAATGACTTAAAAATAATAATATACTTTAAAACCCATAAAATGAACATTGAACTTTGACAAACCATGTTGTATCCCTGAGATCTCAGCTTACAAGTCTTCATCCCAAAATCACTCTACACCTTCAGAATACCTAAACATAAACCACCATGCAATTTAATGATAAAGCATCGAACCCGCGACTATTAAAAACAACTTATTACAACTCTACAAATTGGTCTCATTAATGGCATCTGGCCTCCGGAACGATCTTTTAAAATTGATTCAATGACCCCTTGCAAGTATGAGGGCTGGAAAAAAAACTCTTCTCCAACATCTAAGCATGGTTTCCAACTGGATTGGCTTGAAAATATCAAGGCCACAAGATAATAACATTCAAGTGAGCAACTTCATTATATTCTACAACTAGCAGTATTCAAACATATGCAAAACCTTTCCCAAAATGCAACTTCAAAAGACATCAGATCAACTCTTGAGGATCTATCACTTGGCAGAATGATTCTATCAAATATAGTGAATATTCATGCAAAAGGGGTTCATCGGATTCAACTTCATGTGCAAGGAGTAACTGATCTAACTTGGCAATTTCTTGAATACTGTGTAAGTGCAAATGCCAAAATAACACAAAATGCAAATGGGTTAGCCTTTGCAAAAATAGGAAAACATGTTTCGAGGCTCCACCACCAATCATAGTAATACATTTAGGTATAGGGAGAACAAAGAAACAATTTAAAACCCAAAATCACATCTGATAAAAAATTTCAATCTTCTGAAGATGACTGCTCTGTAAATGCAATTGTGTGTAACACTATCAATCTGCATAAACTGCTTCTGATTCTGATTCCACAAACTTAACAAAAGGAAACCTTAGAGTCTAAACCTCTAGAACTTGATTCATTTTCACACTAGGAATGCAAAACTTCAAGTAAATTTCTCTAATGATGAACTGATCGGTTGGCATTAATCTGCAAAGTCAACACTTGCACACTTTTCTGAATTTAAACATAGTAATTATGCATAAATTGGACTTGGAATCAGTCAGGCAAAGTGGACAACTAGATTGTTTCGAGTCTAAAAATCTTTAGGAAGATACACTTTCATGTTTATAATGTAGGGAATAAGACAATTATTCAATATGTTGAACTGGACACAAATGGTGGGAGCTCAATGTAGGGAACTTAGTAATTCTGCATTTGACACTTAGGAAATCAGAATTAATTGCAAATAGAATGGCTTTGGAAAAAATTTCATCCAACTTCATAGGGATCTAAAAATAGGAATGGAGGTTAACATTCATATCTAAAACATCTTGGAACACTCCATAATGTCATTCCTATCCATCTATTCAGATATATAGACCTTCAAAGTAGGTCATTTGGGAAATTCTGAATAAGTGCAAAGTGCAGATTTGGGTAGACACCTTCAAATGGCCATCTCCAAAACATGTCAAAACTGAAATCTGAAAGTTGGAACCCACTGTACTTTCTAAATGAAAGGTGTTTAACCTACTCCCCAAGTGGTATCTCATGAAAAACATCAGGATTCTTTTTACAAGCATCCAAAATAGGCCTTCTCACAAAATATTTTTAGGGTAGCAACTTATGCTTAAGGAAAAATTTATTGTAGTCACTCCAAAATGTACCCTAAATTTTAGAGTTTGAATAGTGGCTCTGAATGAGGACACCTACCCCATGCGGGCATGCAGAGAACTTCATAATCTCTTAGTACAACAGACCATTCACAAAATAAATCAAACTTTCTTTTCTCTCTTCTCTTTTCAAAACTGGGAACCCTTTATTCAAAGAAAACACACCACACAACTGAAAGGAAAGCGACGATACAACATGCACATTATTTACAAAAGGCATGAAGCCCAAAAACTAGAATCAACTCTTACCTTTGTCAAAAACAAAATTCTCTGCTCCATGATTAAGAGACAAGCTAACAATTCCACTTTCATCAGTCTGATTTGACCTACTGTCATCTTGTATTAGCTCATCACATAAAAAATTATCAGCATATTCATCATAATTTGAAATTTCATGAAAACTAGGAAAAGTGTGACAATTTATATTGTGTGGCATATGCATGTTACATTCTTTAGATAAAAAGAAAATAGGATAACAACAATTTTTATCATCTTCAATCCTTAGGCCACATCTTGGAAAATCACTATCCCACTGAAAAGGAAAAAACTCAAATTTTGCCATATTGTTGGAGTCAACATTATTGGATCCATCCACATTAGTAGTTTGCACATCAAAAGAGAATCTAGCATACTGAAACCTATGAAAATATTGAGGACATTCATCACTTGGGACATGATCTAGCCCATTCTTCAAAGGATAGGGAACAACAATCTGAGAAACATCAAAGTTAAGCTCATCATAAACATCAGGGATTTTATGCAAATGTTTTTGACATTTTGTATGAGGAGATAAAACAAGAATATAAAAAGAACAAGATTCAACATCATCACTATCAAAACATGGAAATTCTATATCATGATCCATATTCTTCTTTTCAAAAATGATTATCATCCTGCATCTTGTCAGTGGTTTGTATATCAATATCTAAATTCTCTCTATTACTTTCCTGCAAACTATCAACATCATACAAAACCCAAAACTTGCTGGTGGGTGGGAGGGAAAACATCAATACACTCATTATAAACATTTGTAACTTCAGCAACTGAAGCACCATCCTTTAATGGTTTAATGGAAGATTCAGAATCAACAAAAGATTTAAAATCTACACAACTATCCTAATCAATGCTCAACATTGTATCAGGAAAATATTCACCCCTTGAATCTGAGACAACTCTGATGCTTTCATCAACTGACATATCATATTCAATTTTTTTGTGGCCTAGTGACATGGGAGTACAAGGAAAATAAAAAATATAAGCATCAAAACTCTGACCATCTAATATACATTCCTTGTCAAACTCAATGTGTATGGGGTGTAGGGATTCAAATCTATCCTTCCCTGAAAATATGAGATATTCATAAGACAAAAATTCTGAAATTTTTTCACTATGAAGTGAACAACTGTCATCATTTACATTCATCTCTGATACACACTCACAATTAGCATCTTCATTTATCAAATTAGTATAATCTTGCTAACTACACACATCGGTTGTTTCATATTGAGAAGGATCATTACTTTCATGATCATAAGATACAACATTCATATTAGACTCATGTATAACAATTTTATTTTCATCATTCTCAATACCATGATTACTAGGTACAACCTCATGTGAAACCATAAATTTTGGATCTTCAATATCAAAAACTTGGTTTGAAATTTTAGGATTGATGTCACTATCATAAAAATAATTATCAAAACCTACCTCTTCATCGTCTTTCTGCTCATAGACTTCATCATCATCATTATAATCAACACTTTCAGCCAAATTAAACTCATAATTATCTTTATAATAGCTAGATTCAATATCACTAGATTCAGCCTCATCAGCATAACTAGAATCATATTCAGCATGTTCAACATTTTTAGATTCAACATCAATAGATTCAACCTAAGATCTAACTTTAGATGAAATATTTTCAACATGTTCCATCCATTTTATGGTATGCCAAATATATTCCACCCTTTGAGCGCTTGGAAAATTAATTGAATTAGGAAAACAAATTTTTACAAACAAATCAGCCCAAACAAATTCATGTGGATAGAAAGTGATACTATACTCCTTAATATGAGTGGAAAACCTTATGTAAAATTCATATTGAGATTCACCCTCCTCAATTCTCATATTTTTTTGTAATGTCAAAACAACCCTTTCTTGAAGCTTTGTCTTAACACTTTTGTTTCAGCAAGAACAAGCACAAGCTCTGATGAAGGGTCTCTAGATTTGGACATGTCATGATAACTCTTGTACTTGATGTCACCATATTTCATAACAAAATAATCTTCTAATGCAGCCATAAACCCTATTGAACCATGACGTAATTATTTAAACCAATCCCTAGCACCCTTAATGAAAGATATTGCAAAAAGGTTCATTAATACATCCTCATGTGTGATTTTATGATCATCTATTAAGTCAGCAAACTTGTTTATATGCTCCTTAGCTAATTGCTCACCCATGCCAGTGAATTTAGGCAAGCAATCCATGACTGCTGATAGAATAGGATTTGGGTATCTAGGGACACCTTCAAAATTTATAGCCCCACACAACCTACCCCTGAATAGTTGTGACATCTTAGTAGGCTGGCTAATTACACACTACCTCTCTCTTCCCTCTCAATTAGTGCTGACCACTTAATAGGAAAAATATGTATAACCGATTTTCATAGAAAAAAAAGAATTTATCCAATGAAAATAGAAATACCTAGAATATGATGAAGCTGCTACAAACTATTTGATTTGAAGTCACCTCCAAATCACTTTCAAAACATGGTAGAGCCGCCACCTCTTTGCAGAGGAAAATATTTTTAGTAGTTGAGATCTCTTTCCCAACTCTAACCTTCTTCAAATAAGCAAACTCTCAACACATCCCTTTATGATAGGTCCTCATACAAAATGCTCTCTTGACTATATTCTCAATTGTAAGAGCCCAAATATTTGTTGCCTCTATCACTACAAGTCCATATTCTTAGTAGTCTTTTTTCAAAAATGCACACTGGTGCAAATCAGAGAACTCGGAGTCGCCACTCACCACATGTGAGATAGTATGAATATACCTTTGAGGAACTTGGACTTTTAGACACTTTGCAATGACAGACAGAAAAACTTGACTCTTTTTACAAAAGTTTGAGGAATATGTCTTTGTAGAACATGACTCTATGACTTCAGTGGCTCTGCAGTAGAGTCGCCAATTTGTTAGACCTTCTTCTTGCAGGATCAAAACAAATTAATAACTTAACCAGCTCTATATCTCCCAACTCTAGATTCATGTAAGAAAAATTCTAATTGATAAGGATTAATTCCTCCTTCTTCAATCTCCACATCACTCAGGCAGGTATTGCCTAATCTGCACACACACGAATCCTTTGTGACAAATATAAGCTTGCAGATATATAACTGTGGAATAGTTTTGAGAACTTTAGGTAACAAATACCTCAATGTTTTATCAAGTCTTATGCAATATTATGCTTTCATAGAGTAAGTCTAAAAACTAAAGCAATCATAACTCCTAACAACATGAAAAGGAAATTATTTTTCAATTATGTTTTGATGTATGGATCTCTAAAATATCCCAAATCTTGCATAGACCAGTGCCTTATCCAACAGGCAACAGAGTCAAACATAGAATTGCAAATATGATTATGAACAAAGGAAAACAACTCAGTCTGATATGTCTATATGCCTTACATATGACAAACCCTATCAATCAAGTTCTACTTGTGAATCCACCTATGTATTTCAAATATGCAACTCCCTACTCAAAGAATTTAACCCTCCCCTTGGAAGAGACCTTGGAATAGACAATACATAACCAACATCCACTGGACAGATAAGATTGGCAATACCCATGATATTCCAACTCATACAAATTTGAATAAAAATCTTAAATCAAAGTCATTCCTTGAATAAATCTATTGTTAATCAACAACAGATAAAACTAAAACACCCTTGATGCCCTAGTTTATATGATGCAGAACAACATGGTGACAAATTGATGATAAAACAATAATACTGAAAGTTCATTTATAAAGCTTGTTGTTACAATGATTTCCTTCCCAGAAACAAAAGGATAACAGAACAACAAGTATGCAAAGAAAAGGAAAAATATAGAAAATATCCAATATTGGAACCTGCTCTGAAGCTTTTAGAGAGACTGAACATACTCAAAATTCTCCCCAAAAAAGAGTAGCAACAGAAACCCCTAAAAATGAGAAAAGAGAGAAATAAATAGAAGGAAACCCTAAAAACTATTTCTAATTCACACTTGTCCTTCTTTCAATCTGATCTTTTACTTATCCTCCGTTCTCCTCTGAAATCTGATCTCATTTTATCTTTTCAAAATCTAAGTCTTATCTCTATCGCTGACTTAAAAATCTGATTTCAACTGCCTTCAAAATCTGATTTTTTCTTGGACCTTTTCTTGCAATAAATCCTTCAACAAATCTGATCTCTCTGCAAAAATATGATTTTATTCTGCCACTAAGAAAACCTTTCAAATTTGACCATTTGCCTCCAATATCTGAATTTATTCTCTGAAAAATCCCTCCGTGAAAGCTTCTTTGTCAAGATTTGCAATAAAATATTGCATCAAACTATGTAAAAACATAATGCCCTAATATTGCACATTACATTATTATTTTTTCATTTTGTCATATTTGTATGCAAATTTGATCTTATTTTCTTTTAATATTTGCACATAGACTATGACCTTTTTAATTCTTTTATCTCTTGAAATCCTATGCATTTCTCTCCCTTTGAAATTCTCCATTTTCTATTTTTTATGTCCAAAACTTACCATAATTGGACACTTGTCACACTTTGATTAGTTGCACTTAACTAGCTTTGCAAACTCCTTGGTGCAGAGCACCCTAGGGTTAGCTCAAAACCCTAGCCCCAGCAATTTTGAACAAGTTTTGATCCAGGTCACATAATGAGCAAGTCATGTTTTGCATTGTCGCACAGTCGCGGAGCAGCAGAGAGCAGCAAAAGGAATGCATCGCACACTCGCGAGCTAGTTAAAAGTTAAGTCTTATAGTGAGCGAGTGCACGACGAGGAACTAGTCGCTCAGTCGCAGACGGCTAGCAAGAAAAGACAGTGCACGACAGTGCGACGAGCAGCTCATCGCCCAATCGCGAGTCAATTTGCAGTCAGAGAAAACACGGTGCGACAACGCGATGGGTGATCAATCGCTCAGTCGCGAAGACAAATAGTTCAGTCCTGGTGTGCGAGTGAGCGACACCCGATGCATCACCAGGTCGCAGAAGAAAAGGCAGCTCATCTCCTAACAGTGCGATAGCGCGACATTGAGCTCATCGCTCAGTCGCAGAATAGATAGCAGCTCGAGTAGAAACATAGCGAGTGCGCGACTGATCGTATCGCTCAGTCGCCGAGATAGAGCCAGCTCGTCAGAAAGAGTTGCGAGTGTGCGACGGATTGCATCGCAGGGTCGCCAATGAATTTCCAGTTCGTCCAGAAGTGCAGCGAGTGCGCGACTAACGTGCATCACTGACTCACAAAGCAAGGAGCAGTCAATGAAGATGCAGTGCGAGTATGCGACTTGAGCTCATCGCTCAGTCGCAGCATAAAACGTAGCTCAGGAAAAAGCAATGCGGGTGCGCGACTTGAGCTCGTCGCTCAGTCACGAGGTAAAAGCCAAGTCAGGAAAAGACATTGTGGGAGCGCGACGATCAGGTCATCGCTCAGTCGCAGAGAAAAATGTAAAAGGTCATTTAAGCTCCCGACTACGCGATGGAAAAATAGAACAGTCAAATGGTCAAATATGTTGACGTGTCGATAGGAGAAGACATTGAAAAGTCTTAACCGCCAAACTAGAAAGGAGAATGACACGAAGGAAAAGAGACTGTCCAAAATGTTAACCATGCAGAGAAGAGATGACAGTTTGCAGAGAGCATGAAGAACAGAGAACAGCTGGAAGGCTGGGATCGACAGGTAACCACCAGGATTACAGAATCAAGGAGAAGCCAGAGATAAAGCAGAGAAGAAGAATCTGAGAAAGGGTTCAGATAGTTCAGAGGAGTTCAGTGAGTTAGTTAGTTGCAGAGAATAGACTAGCAGAGAATTGTAAATCTTCTGTATTATTAATAAAGAGAAGTTTGTTTGTACTTTACGTGTGTTTTTGTTCTGAGTAGCTTTCTGTAAAGGGTTGTTTTGTTTCTGTTAGATAAATATGGGTGCTTCTTGACTCTAATAATCTGTTCCATGGATTGTGACAGTCAAGAAGCATCCTCCATGTATATTATGATTGTTTCTGTGTTTTTGTTGGATGAGAAGCT
>MU227312.1:978260-1013194 GCA_018584345.1 Thuja plicata
TACCTAACCATTTAGATATATCACCTATTTTTAATGTGCAGGATTTGATTCCATACAAAGGACCAGTGATACCTGAGAGCATTCAGCAGAAGGAGATAGGAAAAGATGTTCAAGACATAAAGATCCATCCTAAGTCTAAGTTGCAGGAAGAGAAAATTTTGGATTCCAGGATTCAGAAGACAACCAGGCGTAGGGTATATAGAGAATACCTAGTAAAGTGGTCAGGGTTACCAGAGGCAGAAGCTACATAGATGGACAAAGCAGAATGCAGAAGATATGGAATTAGTTCGGCATTGCTGCCGACTAGTTCAAGCTAAATTTTTGTCATCTCAAAGAGGGGGGGAGTATGGTGTAGAGCACCCTAGGGTTAGCTCAAAACCCTAGCCCCAGAAATTTTGAACAAGTTTTGATCCAGGTCACATAATGAGCAAGTCATGTTTTGCATTGTCGCACAGTCACGGAGCAGCAGAGAGTAGAAAAAGGAATGCATCGCACACTCGCGAGCTAGTTAAAAGTTAAGTCTTATAGTGAGCGAGTGCATGATGAGGAACTAGTCGCTCAGTCGCAGATGGCTAGCAAGAAAATACAGTGCACGATAGTGCGACGAGTAGCTCATCACCCAATCACGAGTCAATTCACAGTTAGAGCAAACACGGTGCGACAACGCGATGGGTGATCAATCACTCAGTCGCGAAGACAAACAGTTCAGTCCTGGTGTGCGAATGAGCGACACCCGATGCATCGCCAGGTCATAGAAGAAAAGGTAGCTCATCTCCTGACAGTGCGATAGTGTGACACTGAGCTCATCGCTCAGTCACAGAATAGATAGCAGCTCGAGTAGAAACATAGCGAGTGCGCGACTGATCGTATCGCTCAGTCGCCGAGATAGGGCCAGCTCGTCAGAAAGAGTTGCGAGTGCGCGACGGATTGCATCGCAGGGTCGCCAATGAATTTCTAGTTCATCCAGGAGTGTAGCGAGTGCGCGACTAACGTGCATCGCCAACTCGCAGAGCAAGGAGCAGTCAATGAAGATGCAGTGCGAGTATGCGACTTGAGCTCATCGCTCAGTCGCAGCATAAAACGTAGCTCAGGAAAAAGCAATGCGGGTGCGCGACTTGAGCTCGTCGCTCAGTCGTGAGGTAAAAGCCAAGTTAGGAAAAGACATTGCGGGAGCGCGACGATCAGGTCATCGCTCAGTCGTAGAGCAAAATGTAAAAGGTCATTTCAGCTCGCGACTACGCGATGGAAAAATAGAACAGTCAAATGGTCAAATATGTTGACGTGTCGATAGGAGAAGACATTGAAAAGTCTTAACTGCCAAACCAGAAAGGAGAATGACATGAAGGAAAAGAGACTGTCCAAAATGTCAACCATGCAGAGAAGAGATGACAGTTTGCAGAGAGCATGAAGAACAGAGAACAGCTGGAAGGCTGGGATCGACAGGTAACCACCAGGGTTATAGAATCAAGGAGAAGCCAGATATAAAGCAGAGAAGAAGAATATGAGAAAGGGTTCAGACAGTTCAAAGGAGTTCAGTGAGTTAGTTATTTGCAGAGAATATACTAGCAGAGAATTGTAAATCTTCTGTATTATTAATAAAGAGAAGTTTGTCTGTACTTTACGTGTGTTTTTTTTCTGAGTAGCTTTCTGTAAAGGGTTTTTTTGTTTCTGTTAGATAAATATGGGTGCTTCTTGACTCTGATAATCTATTCCATGGATTGTGACAGTCAAGAAGCATCCTCCATGTATATTATGATTGTTTCTGTGTTTTTGTTGGATGAGAAGCTAGTCAAGTTTGCAGACAAGTCCTAGGCGAGCCTATGGTCCGGTTAGAGACTTGTAGGAACGATAGATAAGTAAGAAGGTGCATGACTATAGTGATTTAGTCATGAATAGTGAGAGACAGTAAGGAGTAAAACATTTCGGTGGGTAGGGAACCTAGGAGAGAGGGAAGATAAGTCTTTCTGGTTAGGGTCTGAGAGTAGCCCTAAAGAGACTCAAGTGTGAGTCTAGAGGGAGTCCTGAATTGAATAGGATTCCAGGTGAGATTCCTAGAAGAGAGTAGGAATTTCAGAGAGTTAGGTGACCTCCCCATCACTCCTCCTTTAACCCTGGTCCTTTTAGACAATTGGCGACTACTTAGTCTCTAGATTTCTGAGAAATTTTGTTAACCATGGTATCTTTTAGAGACTTGGAGATTACCTTTAGTCTCTAGGTCTCTGATAAACTCTAACTTAACCATGCCTTGACCACATCTTAACCATGGTTACTTCTGCATAGTGTGTCTATGAGTCTCTAATATATTTCCTTGACCCTAGGTTTGTTAGGAGAATTAACGCAAGACCTTGATCTAATCTTTATCTGACGTTAGTCTCTTGATCTTGGAAGGAAAGACACTTAACTATTTTCTCTTGGAGACTTTGCGCAACAGTTAGTTGACCTCCAGCCGAGTGATCTTAGATGTTATCTTCTAACCATGGTTTTCTAATGTGACTGCATGAATGCACAGTCTCTAAGTCTTTGAAACCCTGGCGGTTATCTCAAAACATCTCACGACTTTGCCCGACAATTAATTGACTGTCAGTCACATGATCTTGTATGGTTTGCTCTAGCCGTGGTTACCTTCTAATAATTTGAGATCGCTCGCCACGTGTCTGCCAAGACACCTGTTATCACTACCACTTGTCTGCAAAATATGGTTTTCTTTCAGTCACTTACACATTTTCCAAAGCACCATATGTCACCTACGCGAGCACATGAAGAGAGCCTCCTTCTTTGCTTCACATTTCAATATGTTTGTGCTCTTCCTTTTAATGATTTCAAATTTGCTTCCCACCACCAATGTGGGACTAAATTTATTTACGTTTTAAAGTCTTTCTATATATCTCACCCTAAATTCGAGGCCCACCAATGCATTCACTCCTCCAAACAAGGGGCCCGCCAATAGGCCTATTGGCTTCTTATTCACTTAAGTAACTGTGCGTGGGAGTATAAAAACATTAAGAAAAAACCATCCACTATGCATGCAGGATAGTGTATTTTTCATTATCTTAGTCTTTTAGCTCCTCCATCCAGTTCCATTTACATCATGCATTGGCTTTTCGATTAATTCATGCTCTGCGTTCATTTTTTGTGTGGTTCCATTTACTTTCAAACCTGCTAAAAATCCTCCCTTGTGTAGACTTCTTCATGCCTCTATGCCTCTATACAACTGGCTAAAACACATGTCATTTGCATTTTTTTGAATATTAAAACCAAATTTATTTTCAATGCGCACGCATGAGCCTCCTCTGCATTTCAACACAGGCTACTTGTTTAAAATTAACGTGGGCTTTCATCTTTATAATCCCCTACATACTACTTTGCATTTGGTTATTTTAATATTTTAAAATTTCCTCCCTCATGCCAATCTTTGTCATCTTTTCCAAACACCATATTGTCTATCATTTTCCATTAAGTGTTTTTAAATCTCCTTGATCTTATTGCACGTGGGGTCTACAATCACATCTATAAATGCATTTGTATTTAAATGATTTAAAACCCCTAATTTGTGCGCTGGCCTTCCTTGGTATCATTTTACACTTGTCACTTTCTATGAGAAGTTTTTAAAACATATTTTGGTTCCGGCCTCATCATTCAGCACAGCTCCTTACACAATATATTGCGTAGCCATCTCATATATTTACATGCTCTCAAAATAACAAACATTTCACCATCATGCTTAACTCAGAGTTTATGACCTTGCACTACCCTGCGCATCATTACCAATTGTATTTGGTTTTTCAATTTTGTTTAAACTTACTTCCATTCATATGTTGCACAGGAAATGCTCTTATGTTTATGTAGGGTTCTAAGGTTTTTATTTGCCAATTTACATTGGTTTAATTTGTTGGCATGCCTTTGCTCAAAACAAAACACCCCCCTTTATGCCATGTGTGGGATTTTTCCACTTTTGTTTTTATCTACAAATTGCATTTGCAAAGTGCTTTGCCTATTTGGAGAGTCCTCCATATGTTGCGTAACTTCTCCTTCTGCATTAACATTTGGTTTTTGAAACCTTTAAGAAAGTCCTCCTTCACTGTTGTGCTGGCTTTCTTCAGTGGTTATTTGCATTGGTCTTGATTTTTGTAAAGTTCCATCTTTACTTATTATACCATGTAACCCTCTCTTTGTGCATTTCCCAGTGCTCTTGGCATATTGCGCAAACTACAACTTATGACTTGCGCAAGTTATCTCCTCTTTAAAACATCTCCAGAACACATGCCAATTTGCATGTTGTATGTTTTAAAATGTTTAAAAAACATCCTTCAAATTTTGTGTGGAAACTTCTCCAGCTATCCCCTCCAATCTGTGCAGACTCTTCATGAGAGAATTGCTCAAATAAGTGTTCTTTACTAGTATCTCTAGAGCAGTGTGAATTTTCTAGGCTCCTATTGTGGTAAGCCATATCTTCCTCATCCGTAGATCTTTCTCTTCCAATTTGCAAGGTGATGCATAAGTCTATCAGTTGAGAGAAGAACTATAGTTGGTGCAAGGTTTGATATATGTCCACAACTTGCAACAAGAATTAAAGTTTTCATATCTTCAATAGTATCACACACACCATTACTTCCTATCTGAGTATTTCAAGAATCATGGCTTCCATATAGCATACTGAACCCTGAAACATTGATATCATCATTACCACCAAATGTATTGCAATATGGATGATGTTCACTTGCATTTAAAACATCAAAATTGGTGGAATCACGCAATAAAAGGCTTTTATAATGTTGATTTACCTCCTCAAGCTTTGGAGATGTGGGCAGTCTTATATTCAAAAATCCACTTGCAATACCGCTATCAATATGTTCTTTCAACACTTTAACATCTTGATATAGAACATATAGCCCCCCTTGTAGTGCATCTACACAATTTCCTTGATTTATGAGAAACTCCCTAAGCTTGGTGTTTGATTTTGCTTCTAGTTCAAGCTCCTTGGAATCTTGTGTCACTTTGGCCAACATTACTTATGAGTTAACCATCTTGGGATTTTTAAAACATCCAAAGATATTATTATTTAAATCGTAAATGACTTAAAAATAATAATATACTTTAAAACCCATAAAATGAACATTGAACATTTATAAACCATGTTGTATCCCTGAGATCTTGTCTTACAAATCTTCATCCCAAAATCACTCTACACCTTCAGAATACCTAAACATAAACCACCATGCAATTGAATGATAAAGCATAGAACCAGTGACTATTAAAAACAACTTATTACAACTCTGCAAAGTGGTCTCATTAATGGCAACTAGCCTCCAGAACGAGATTTTAAAACTGATTGAATGACCCCTTGCAAGTATGAGGGTTGTAAAACGTACTCTTCTCCAACATCTAAGCATGGTTTCCAAATGGATTGTCTTGAAAACATCAAGGCCACAAGATAATAACATTTAAAGTGAGCAACTTCATTATATTCTGCAACTAGCAGTATTCAAACATATGCAAAACCTTTCCCAAAATGCAACTTAGAAAGATATCAGATCAACTCTTGAGGATCAGTCACTTGGAAAAATGATTCTATCAAACATAGTGAATATGCATGCAAAAGGGCTTCATCGGATTCAACTCCATGTGCAAGGAGTAACTGATCTAACTTGGCAATTTCTTGAATACTATGTAAGTGCAAATGCCAAAACAACACAAAAGGAAAATGGGTTAGCCTTTGCAAAAATAGGAAAACATGTTTTGAGGCTCCACCACCAATCACAGTAATAAATTTAGGTACAGGGAGCACAAAGAAACAATTCACAACTCAAAATCAACATCTGATAAAAAATTTCAATCTTCTAAAGATGACTGCTCTGTAAATGCAATTATGTCTAACACTATCAATCTACATAAACTGCTTCTGATTCTAATTCCACAAACTTAAAAAAAGAAAACCTTAGAGTCTGAACCTTTGGAACTTGATTCATTTTCACACTAGGAATGAATAACTTAAAGTAACTTTCTCTAATGATGAACTGAATAGTTGGCATTAATCTGCAAATTCAACGCCTAAACACTTTTCTGAATTTAAACACGGTAAATACGCAGAAATTGGACTTGGAATCAGTTAGGCAAAGTGGAAAACTTTATTGGTATGAGTCTAAAAATATTTAGGAAGATACACTTTCATGTTTATAATACAGGTAATAAGACAATTCTTCAATATCTTGAACTGGGCACAAATGGTGGGAGCTCAAAGCAGAGAACTTAGTAATTCTACATTTGACCCTCATGAAATCATAATTAAATGCAAATAGAATGGCTTTGGAGAAATTTTCATATGACGTCACAGGGATCTGCAAGTAGGCATGGAGGTTAACTTTCATGTCTACAAAATCCTGGAACACTCCATAATGTCATGCCTATCCATATAGTCAGAGATACAGACCTGCAGATTAGGTCATTTGGGAAAGTTTGAATAAGTGCAAAGTGCAGATTTGGGCAAACACCTTCAAATGGCCATCTCCAAAACATGTCAAAACAAAAATTTGGAAGATTGAACCCCTTGCAATTGCTAAATTAAAGGTGTTGAACCCACTCCCCAAGTGGTATCTCATGAAAAACATCAAGCTTATTTTTACAAGCATCCAAAATAGGCCTTCTCACAAAAGATTTTTAGGGCAGCAACTTATGCTTAAGATAAAATTTAGTGTAGTCACTCCAAAATGTACCCTAAATTTTTGAGTTCCAACAGGGGCCTTGATGTTTCTTTGTCACCCTAACCTTGATGAGATCATATGTATGCATTCAATCTACTTTAACATGAGCATTAGTTTTCCTCATACTCTTGCTAAAGTGGGGGCTAAATGTATCATCTTAAAATGTTAGCACCCATAATTGGAGGTTCTATGACATATTAGACCCCATTTTGGTGATTTCAAGGTCTAAATGTCCTTTATGCTTGATCCCACCAATCTGCATTTTCTCCTTCTGCATCCTATCAGACTCCTCGAGATCCCGACAAATTTGCAGGTGATTTTTCCTCAGAAAAGTTGATCTGTCGACTTGTCCCTATGTACAAGTCAACCTGCCAACTTGTCCTTGGGATTTTGAGCCTAGATTTTTCCAGGGGTCTAATGGAAGGGTTTTCTTCTAAAACCTAGATGTACGGTTGGCCTTGATCAAATTGGAATCCTGAAATGAGTATAAAATTACATCCTCTCC
The DNA here is from genome assembly GCA_018584345.1 of Thuja plicata. Taxonomy (NCBI): domain Eukaryota; kingdom Viridiplantae; phylum Streptophyta; class Pinopsida; order Cupressales; family Cupressaceae; genus Thuja; species Thuja plicata. Next base: position 985,464 of record MU227312.1, read on the forward strand.
TCTCATTTTTAAGGAATCAATCATATGAAAGACATATTATATTCAAGTGAAAGCATTCAAGCAACCAAGCATTCAAGTTGTGTAATTGAAGATTTGAATTCAAGATTTGAAGGCAAGCACCCAATCTAGGTCTTCCAAGTCTTCTTTTCTTCAAGATCCAATAAAGTAACAAAAATATTCTCTCATTGATGAAAATTTATCTCTCATGATGGCCAAGTAGAGGAATCCCTAAGCAAGCAAGAAGATCCATACATCCATTCTTCTCCTTTTCTTCCTTCTCCATTGAGGTTGAAAATCTCCACAATAGGTAATAATAAGCATGCCAAAGCTTTTCCTAGGAATATTATATTAAACTAAGGATTATTTTTCGTACCATAAAGTGAATTTGAATTTTCAACCCAGGGATGTATACTTGAAATGGGACAGCACGATCTGTGCACTAAGTTTCTCAAAGAGTCATCTCACTTAAGTTGCAAGAAGGAAAAATACATGAAAGAGACCTAGGCTATTGCTACAGGAAAGTAAACACAAACTACTACTTAATGAAATTAATATTGACAACTCAAAAATCACCTCAAACCTATTCTATCAACCCAAAGAATTCACTATAATTATTCTTGCAAGTGATGTAGGAACATACATGAATTATAATGTTGCAGGAGGAAACAGTAAACTCTACTTAAAATGTTGTAAATTCTAAAAGAAACTCTAACCTAGTCTAGTCTAATCCACCTCCCAAGTGGGCCCCTTGGTTGGCTTCTACTAACTACTAACACATAATATAACTCAAAATCACTCCATTATAATTCATGAAAATTGATTACATCATAATGACAACAATACACGAAACTATAAAGAGTAACTTTGTTGTGCAAATGCAACAATAGTATATTATCCAACTAACTAAAAAAGAATAATCAAATCTATTTATATATAGGATTGATGTTTATTCAAATCATATAGATAAGGTTTGACTAATTCATGCCATAGAGAAAGGAAAATGTAATAGCCCATGATAGAATGTCATAAAGACTGGATAACCGCTTTAGCAAAGTATTGACCGCGGAGAAAATATAGCAGAGTTATGTTCCTATATTCCCTGAGATGATGGTTCCTTCAATTTAGAAGGCACATCTCATGGTGTCAAAAATAGTTCTCCCTTTTTCGGCTGGGATTTCATCATTTCCTCTTCAATGTTTTCGATCCACTATCAATCCACTCCTCTTTTCTGGCAGGTTATTAGCACATGCAGATATATATTCAAGTCAACTATTGAACTCAATACAAATATTAGAACACACATTCAAATAGTTATATGAAATACACTAATATATATAATTTTTAGCAAAATATGTCACTGCTAACTACTCATAGGCTTTGGTGGTTCTAATTATACTTATAGCATGATCACAAGCTCAAATAGTTTAAAGTTTCACAAGTGTTTTAGGAATATCTTAAAACAGAGTATAAAATCAACATAAAATAGAGACAAAATATTGCTCATCATCTTCCCCCTACAAATATAATGTTGGTCCTCAAGCATTACACTTCTTTGTGATTCCCCCGAATTCTCCAACCTTTGTCTTTCCTCTCCTCCTACTCTTGAAGGTGTAGTAGAACTCTCTGGTTTTCTCCCAGAAGTCCATCCTATAATCTTCCTGTAGCTGGTCCAACTTAGTAGCACTGATGTCATATAGGGGCCATAGAAGCATTGGTGGCTGAATTGTCAAGGGACACCAGAGCTCACGTCTGATTTTTCTACCTAATTGTATATATTTTGGTACCCGATGGATTGTTACTTCAAGGTTAATATGACAGTGTCATTCTTCTTTCTTGAATACTTCTGGAAACATGTTCCATCTATTCCTGGCACCAACTAGGGCTCTTTGAAAGGTAAAGTAGGAAATCCCTTGATATTCTATATAAAACTCTTCCCTAACAGTAAAAAATTTCATCTTGGTTTATGCTTTTATGCTCCCATAAGTATTATTGAACCAGTCCCTTGGTAGAACATCGGGCTAACTACTTTTAGCCCTCAATGGTAGTGGTTCTTATTTCTCCTGGTCCCTTTAATTATCTAATTTCCTTTCGTAATTGGCTTCATTATGCATCCATGACATTAAGGCCCTTAGATGTATATCTCTAATATAGAGAAAGGAGTTCCACTCACTCTCCTCTAGAATAATGAAGTTGTGCAGATATAATTCACAAAGCAAGTTGTTTTTCTAGTAGGTAGGGTTTGGTACAAACTGTAGAATTCCTGAGTTGTTTCAAACTCAGAATCTTGATCCTTCATAGTCATCATTAGTTGAAATAAGAGGAACTTCTCTTTTAATCAAAAAGCATATACCCTGGGAGGAGGCCTGCAAGTTATAATTTGATCAACCAATTTCAAGGCATGATCCATTTTCTGTTTCTGCCTCTTCAGTTCCTCCTTTAGGTCTTCTATTTCCTCCTTTTGATCATTGATCACTCTTTGCATTTTCTTCCTTTCTTCCTTCCATAGCTTTTTATCAAAAACAAAGTGATTGTACATACTAAAGAGAAGGAATTGCAGAGTAGGTGGGCTTCACTCTTCTAATTGAGTATTTTGTCTCCTCTATTCTCTATATGCCTTCTCTAAATAGATGGTGAACCAAGTTATCCGAAAAGGAACTAGGGCATTCTGAAAGTGTGAGTGGGTTGACTATTGAGGAATTTGAATTTCTTCCTCATTTCCTTCTTGAAAATTCTGATGACTCTCTCTAGGGTCATTCTGACATGTGGTAGGCTCATCATCAAATTTCTCATTTAGATTTTGAGAAAGATTTGGGATTTCTGGTCGAATTGGGGAATTTTCTAGAATATAATCTACATGGGGTTCTATAGCAGATTTTTCTTAAGGAACGGATTGACTATCTGGGGACACTTTAGGAATTTTTCCTCTCATTCAAGAACTTCTTCATATAGGCGTCTCTACAACCTCTAGAGCTTTCTTTTTACTAGCTTTTTTTGGTCTTTTTGTTGTAGGAGTAGTTTTTGTAGGAGCCAATTTCCTTTTCTTTCCTTTTGAAGTTGTGGGGCTTTGTGGTTCATTTGTAGGAATTGAGGTTCCTTCACCAAATTTTTATTTTCCTCTCTTCTGAGAAGAGGTAGGCACATTTCCCTTGAGATAAGGTCTATTTTCTTCAATTTTTTCATGTTCCCCTTCTTGGGTGGTTGTTTCCTTAGCTAGCTCGAAGGGTGTGGCACTATCATTAATGGGTTACTCAACATGTTCATCCTAGGGTTGCAAAGTTTTAAGCTAAACAAATTCTGACCATGCCAAGGGAGAAACTTTCGTAATAGATTTTTCAACAAATAGTTTAATTAGAGCATGGTGAGAGACATAATTTGTATTCCCCTTCTGGGTCTCCTCGATACTAATGCTTAGCATGTTATATAGAAAATTGGGATCATATATTGAAAGATTATGCCCTACATAGCTAAGTAATTTGAAATGATGTGCAAGTAAATGAGAAAATCTTCCCTCACAGGTCAGGTACCTTATAATGTGTGTTTCCATCTCATTGAATGGTGGAGGAAGTGACATGTGTTTGCATCCTTGGTTGTTTATTTCCAACAAAGGGTTTGTAGGAAGAGTAAACTAGGATTGAGCTAACCTTGCATCGTGCTCATTAGGATAATGCTCCCCAATTTCTGGCAACCTAGCTACTTATTCTATGTGTTCCTTTGTTGTGACAACCATCAAACCCCATACATCTCCTTTCCCTCCTCAAATGTACTCAGAAATTATGTTGCTGCCTCGTCATCAAATTTTGTCAGTTTCAGGAAATACCATAGCCATCCACACGCCTTGAATCTCTAAACTGCTACAAAATCTATGAGCAGAATAGTATGAACCACTGGCTCATGGTGCATCAATTACCCTCCCATTTTTTCTAAATACTCCCTTCAAATTTTTATCGTAATTTGTCAATTTCTAAATTTCCTCTACTGTGCAATTTCCAAATTCCTTATTCAGTTTTGAATCACCCTAAATTTAAGCTTCCAAATTGCACTTCTTGAAAGTATGGATTTTATCCTTGCAATATTTCTGTTGTATTTGAATATAATCAATAATGACACTTTCACAGAAGGAATTATAACTTTAAGTTCTATTTGAAGTGCAAGTTTTCACATAGCTTAATTATGTCCTTCCAAGGTCACGTCAAGTCAAAAAATATGGGATTATTCACAAATTATGGTATGACTCTTGTGTGGGAAATTAAAAGGACTTAATGAAACAAGGCACAAGTACATATTTGAGTTGACAGGCAATCTTATGAGAAATGATAGGGACAACTAGAAATGACATGAAAACTTAATAAACTTCCCTTCCCCCTACAGAATTAAGACAAGTGTCCACACTTGTCACACTTCACATGGGGTAAGAAACTAGTATAATAACTTAATTATATATTTATCATAGTATTAGATATAATTACGAAAATCTATGTGCTAAAAGTGGAAAGATAGTGAAAATTTGTACCTGTAACTTAGTTTCCACATGCACAAAAAGGTGGAGAGAATGGAACAAGTGTGACAAATGCATGAGTCAGGTGATGTGGCTCTTATTTAAAACATATAAATATGGAAAGAGCTGATGATGTGGAGGATGGGTGGGTGGAAGGTAGAGAAGGTAAATGGGTTGGAAATAAGAATATATAAAATGAATGGAGAATGGAACTTCATTTGAAAATGAAGTGTTTATTTTGAGCATACAAGAAGGGATGTTATGTTGAAGTGTAGGAAGAAGGTTTGCACCCTCTAGTCCAGGAAGTATTACCTATTGCACTTATGGATTTTTGTCTCTGAATTGTTGTAGGAAGTCATCCTTGGTCTGGGGCTGATGATATAGACAAATTTGATGCCCATTGACCAATAGTTTAAAATGCATTGGATCAATAGTTGTCAAATCGAATGCTCCATTGTCGAAGACATGGTCTATTTCATATGGGCCCAACCATCTTGTCTGTAACTTGTCTGGTGTCTCTTGGAAATTGGAATCATATAGTAGTGTCCAATCACCTATTTGAAATTGTTTGTTATTGATGTGGGATTCATACTATTTCTTCCTATGTTTTTGGACTATCTCTATGTGCTCTAATACAGATTTTCTCATTTCATCCAAGGAGTTGAGATGTAGAAAATGGTCTCATTGTGCTGCAGGAAGGTCAATGTTTAACTCCAGAGAAATATGTAATATTTTATGCTGGAACTTAATTGGCAACATTGCTACTTTCCCATACAGTAATTCAAATAGAGATAATCTTGTGGTTTTCTTCCATGTGGTTTTCTATGCCCATACTGGTTCTGAAAGGCGGATGCTCCAGTCACGGTAATATAGGTGAACTATTTTTTTATAATTTCTTTAATTTCTCTGTTGGTGACTTTCGCCTGACCATAGGCTCTAGGATGGTAGGGATTGGAATTCTTGTGTCTGATGTTGTACTCTTTCATGAGTTCTGTGATCAAGTTTGATGTGAATTATTCTCCTTGATCAGTTACAATCTCTCTCGACACACCATACTGGGTGAATATTTCTTCATACAGGAACTCTGCTACCTTATGATTACATCATGCTTCATGGCCTTCACTTCAACCCATTTCATTAGATAGTATGTGCATACCAAAATGTAGGACTTTACATTAGATGGATTGTCTGTAGGACCAATAAAATCCATGCCCAACTTATCAAATGGTGTTACAACCAGTAGTGGATGTAAAGGAATTTCATCTAATTTTGTTGGATGGCCCATCCTTTGGCATTTATCACATTTCTTGGTATAATTGGTTGCATCTCTGTGAAGTGTGGGCCAATAATAGCTCGTTGTTAAGATTTTTATAGTTTTCCTCTTAGCTACAAAGTGTCCTCCACAGGGCTCATCATGGAAAGCATGGAGGATAGCATATATTTCATCTTCACGTATAGTTACACACCTCCTCATGACTTGGTCGGGACCAATGTAGAACAATGTATTGTCAATCTAAGAGAATTGAAATTTTTTCTCAACAAGCATTCTTCTGTCCTTAGGAGAGAAATGTGTAGGCATCTTGTCAATTGCAAGGTAATTAGCTATATCAGCATACCATATAATCTTGATAGAAATATAGAACAAATGTTTATTAGGGAATGTATCATCTACCACAAAGGTATCATTGTCACCATTCTAGAGTCTTGATAAATAATCAGCTACAACATTTTCTTTCCCTGGCTTGTCAATTATTGTTATATCAAACTCTTACAAAAGAAGAAGGCATCTTGCTAACCTGCTTGAGATGTTAGGTTTTTTCATAAAATAATTTATTGATGCATGGTCAGTATGAAAAAAGATTGGATATCCTGTTACATAATGGCAGAATTTATTCAAAGCGTAGACCGTTGCCAGTAATTCATTTTTAGTAAATGTATAATTTAACTCGGGCTCATCTAAACTTTTTTTGATATAGTAAATAGCATTTTCAAGGTTATTAGACTTCTAGCCTAAGACAACATCTATTTCATAGTCAGAAGCATCTATATGTATGTGGAATGGTAAAGACCAATCATTCCCTTGAAGTACTAGTGCAGTTTTTAGAAGGGACTTGAGCTGCAGGAAGGATTCCTTATAGGCTGATCGCCATGAAAAATTAGCCTCTTTTGTAAGTAAGTGTAATATGGACAAGCTATCTAACTGAAATTTTTAATGAAGTCCCTATAATAGCCAGCATGTCCAAAAAATGATCTAACATCTTTTTTCTTAGTAGGTGTAGGCAAGGTAAGAATTACCTCAATTTTTGCAAGGTCTACTTGGATGTCATCTTCTGAGATGAAGTGTCCTAGCACCACACCTTCTTGCATCAGCATGAAACATTTTTCACTATTGAGGGATAGGTTGTGTTCTTGACATCTGATCAACACTTTTTCTAAGTTCTTTAAGGCTTCCTCAAAAGTAACACCAAACATGGTGAAATCATCCATGTATATTTCCATGCAATCATGTGATATATCAAAAAGAATACTGATTATAACCCTTTGAAAAGTGGCTAGTGCATTACATAAGCCAAAAGGTAACACAAAATATGCATATGTTCCCCAAGGACATGTAACTGTTTTCTTCTCTTGATCCTCTGGAGAAATTCTAATCTAATTATAATCGTTGTATCTACAAGAAAAGAGAAGTACTTTTTACCAGCTAAGGTATCTAGGACTTGATCAATCAATGACAATGGAAAATAATCTTTCTTTGTTGCATTATTAAGTTCTCTATAATCTCCACATATTCTCCATTTACCCCCATTTTTAGGTACTATTACCAAAGGTGAAACCCATTTACTATCATAGATTCGATAGATAAAACCAGCATCTAGCAACTATTGTAGCTCAGTTTTTACAATTTCTCTTAAGGCTGGGTTAATTCTTCTCTAAGGTTGGAAAACTGCTAGATTGCTTTCATTAATGTAAATTTTATGTGTGTAGAGTTTTGGGTTTAATCCTTTCATGTCTCCATAGTCCCAAGCAAATTATTTTTCATGTTTACAAAGGAGTTGAGTTAACAATGCCAATTGTTGTTGTGGTAGTTTACAGTTAACATGAAGATTGTGACTAGGAGAGAGTTCCACATTAGTTGTCAGTACTAGCATTGATACCTTAGGTATTGGGCTTGTAGATATCTCACATGGTAGTAATTTATGGATAATATCAGGTTCTACTGGGAAAACACAATTCTCATATGTAGACAACTGTAGAATAGATCTTTCAGATATATCTTTTTCTATGACACAATCATTGGTAAGGATACTTTGAATCACATCATCTTCTTGCAATTTTGGAAGGTTTTTCTGTGTAAAATCATTAGTTGAGCAACAGAGTTTAACTCTTCTTCCTTATCTCCCAAATCTAGCCAAATATGAGTACTCAAATCTGGTTGGTGTTGGACAGGAGGATATAATCCTAATTTCTTGATTGCTTGGCCATTTGAAATTATCATGTTTCCTGATCTACAATTGATATTGGCATTAGTAGTGGCTAACCAAGGTCTTCCAAGGATAAATGGATAACTAGCAAAGTTTACCTTAGGTGATAATACCAGGAAGTCAGCAGGATATTGCCAGGAATCCAATGTAACTACTATATCTTCAATTATTTCATCTAGGGTGAAAATGGAATTGTCTGCAAGTTATAAGACTGTTGGAGTGGTTCTCAATCCCTCTATACTCAACCTATGAATAGTATCCTAAGTCATAACATTTATAGCTACTCCCAAATCTACTAGAGCATTCTTCATAGACTGACCATTAATTATAATATCAACAACTAGGCTTCCAAGGTTAGAGTACTTTGGAATGACTATCTTTCCCAACATAATATATGCAAGTTGACCTATAACATGTACTATTTGAGGATCCTTTTTCTTATGTCCATGATTTTTGAGGCATGCTTCTTTAATGGATTTTCCATAAAGAGAAACATCTTTAATAGCTTGAAACAATGGAACCTGGATATGCATGTTTTTCAACTAGTCAAGGATATCAAATGGTGTTTCTATGTGGGATATAGGTTTTTCTATGCTAATACTTTTTGGAAAGAGAGGATTAACTGAGGTATAAACATCAGTTTTACTTAGTATCTCAGTTGGTGGGACACTATTTGGAAAGGTAGCTTCTGGAAGTGGTGTTGATGCTGCATGAATGTCTAGAAATTCCGTTATAATAAGAGGTTATGATGCAGGAAGGGTAGTACTAGATCTCAAGTGAATATCTATTATCTCTAGTTCATAGGAAGGGTATTGTTGAGCATCAATAGAATACATGGGTTTTTGTTGTTGCTTGTTGTTAGGATTGGGCTGTGGCTAAGAAGGTAATTGGTTTGGCCTTGGATTAGGACTTGTGGTTGCAGGAGGTGGCATTATTGAAGGTTGAGACACTGGAGGTGGTAAGGGTGGATAACTAGGATTTTGATTAGGCAATTGTTGAGGTCCTCTACATTGGTTATTTGGTTACCAGTTCCCTTGTGGTGGCTGCCATTGATTTTGAGGTTGTGGCCACTAGTTTTATTGTTGGTTATGCCACTGGTTTTGCTAAGTATTAGGCCAGGCATTTTTCCAAGAAGATTGGGAGTACTGAGAAGGATTTTGATAATTCTGGTTCTACCATTGATTATTATAAGGATTAACAAATTGCAAAGGGTCCTAAGGAATACCTTGTCTTGAAGCCCATGGCCGAAATTGAGCAACAAAGAACACTTGCTCATTGTCTCCTTCTATTTTCATGTACTCGGTAGGAAGGTGTTGGTTCTCCAAATTTGCCACCAGATTGCACCCACAATATTTTTTTTTCTTTCGGCAGTGAGGGTAGTACTCAGCTAGTTGTGCTCTAGCATTTACAACATCATTGATGATATCTTGCTTGAAATCTGACATCAGGTTTGAGATATCCAGCTTAGAAATGCCCAAGCTATTTACCTTAGGAAGTGTAGACTAAAATCCTCTCCCCTTCTTTACAGTTGACCTTGAATAGTTGAGGAATTTTTTCTTAACATCATACTAGGAAGATTGGGATATATATCCTCTAGCCATGAGGTCCAGTGCTTCTAGGAAGTTATCATTTACTCCCCTCAAAAAAATAAGCTTTTGTGAATCCTCCTCCAACACATGTTGTGGATTATTTTGCAGGTTGTACAAGAAGCATGAAACATAATCTTCATGAGTTTCATCTTCCTTCTGTGACATTCAAAAAATGTCATCTCCTCTCATATCACCCCCTTGCAATACTCTTTGTATTTTTGTAGAAACAGAGTCTGCATCTCATCCCAACTGGTTTTTGCATTAGCCCCTAATCCTATCAACCATCGTAGGGTGGACTCCTTCAATGTTTCTGGAAAAAAATTGAGCTTGTGGCCATCAGTGTTGTAGTCAAAGCTTTGATGAATAATGTCAAACTCAAATAGGAAGGTGTTAGGGTCCTCATTTATTAGGCCATGGAACTTTGGAAGTGCAGCAGTGGGTATGTTTTTTAGGTTAGCATTGTTGATAAGGCTAGAAAGAGGAAATGGAAATGTAGGTTGTGCCATTAGTGGAGGTATTTGGAAATGGAGTTGGTGCTAGAAAGGAACATTAGCCATAGGATTATGAACAACCGGTGTAGTTGGAATGGAATTATCAAGAAAACTAGCCAAAATTTCAGCAAAAGGTCAGAGGCCAACTGGATCAAAAGGCTCTACTTTAGATGAAGATGTTGTAGGAAATTTAGGACTTGCATTAAAAAAATTTAATTCAAATTCTTCAAAGCCTTCGTTCAGATTAACAAATTCTCTTGGAAGGAATATTCTATGGTCATCTCATCTTCTTCTTCTTCGATGCATGCAAGTAATTATGTAAACTTGTGAAGCAAGTTCAGGTCTATAAACTACTATCTAGAAAACATAAAACTATCTAAAAATGAAAAATGACTCAATAAGGTTCTCAACTTGATACCATCCCGGACAATGGAGCCAAAAAATGAACATCCTCACAATAGGTAATAATAATCATGCCAAATCTTCTCCTAGGAATAGTATATTCAACTAAGGATTATTTTCCCTACCATAAAGTGCATTTGAATTGTCAACCCAGGGGCATATACTTGAAATGGGACAACACAATCTATGCACCAAGTTTCTCACGGAGTCATCTAACTTAACGTGTAGTAAGAAAAAATACATGAAAGAGACCTACGCTATTGCTGCAAGAAAGTAAACACACATTGCTACTTAATGAAATTAATGTTGACAACTAAAAACTCATCTCAAACCTATTTTATCAACCCAAAGCATTCACTATAATTATTCTTCCAAGTGTTGCAGGAACATACATGAGTTCTAATGTTGCAGGAGGAAACAATAAACTCTACTTAAAATTTTTTTAATGTTGAAAGAAACTCTAACCTAGTATAATCTAATCCACCTCACAAGTGGGCCCCTTGGTTGGCTTCTGCTAACTACTAACACATAATATAACTCAAAATTTCTCCTTCATTATATTTCTAGAAATCTGATTATATCATAATGAAAACAATGCATGAAACCAAAAAGAGTAACTTTGTTATGCAAATGAAAAAATAGTATATTAGCCAACTGCCTAAAAAATAACAATCAAATCACTTTATACATAATATTTATGTTTATTAAAATCATACAGATAAGGTCTAACTAATTCATGCCATAGAGAAAGGAGAATGTGATAGCCCACAATAGAATGTCATAAAGACTGGATAACCACTTCACCAAAGTATTGACCATAGAGAAAACATAGCAGAGTTATGTTCCTATATTCCCCGAGATGATGGTTCCTTAAATTTAGTAGGCATGTCTCATGGTGTCATAACAATTCTCCCTGTCGCAGCTGGGATTTTGTTGTTTCTTATTCAATGTTTTTGATCCACTCTCAATCCACTCCTCTTTTCTGGAAGGTTAGTAGCATATGCAGATATATATTAAAGTCAACTATTCAACTCAATCCAAATATTAAAACACACATTCAAATAGTTATATGAAATACTGTGATAGATATATAATGTTTAGAAAATATGTCACTACTAACTACCCATAGGCTTTGGTGGTTTTGATTGTACTTCTAGCATGATCACAAGTTCAAATACTTAAATGTTTCACAAGTGTTGTAGGAATGTCTTAAAAAAGAGTATAAAATCAACATAAAATAGAGACAAATTATTTCTCATCAGAGGTTATCAAGCATATCAATATTCAAGATCTAGGATTGGAAATTATAAATCCATGTATTTGTGAAGGCATCCTTGATTCTAATATTCATTACAAGATCCACACATACAAGCATCTTCATGGATTTGAGCTATTTATGCATCTGTTCATGAGGGTTTTTCATGCAAGTTGAATCTAACATTTATCTTTTTTACATTACTTTCCTTTATCCAATTTCAATTTCAATTTAAGGTTGATTCTAATATAGGGGGTTGAGCATGGAAAACCCCTTTCCACAACCTTTTCCCCTTATTATATATGAGCAAGAACAACTTATGAAGTTGTAGGTTTAGATCTGGAAGGTACAAACAAGTCACAAAGACTCATAAATTTTCATCAGATTTAGAGCGGTTATAAACAAGTCAACCTCTCAAATTGTCCCTAAAATCTCAATATTTCCCTCCACTTTTTATCTTAAATTTTCACAGCAGACAGCTACAGGTTTCATGTTCTCAGATCTAGAGTTACAATATATTTTGGCATTACGAGGATAGTCAAATTTAGATCCAAACTTCAAATCTCCTCATCTAGTTTCAAGGTGCAATTTTATTCCTCTTTCTTTGCATCTACTTTGATAAATCAAATCTTCTATTTAATTTACTTGTTTATCACATACATATCAATATCTCTTTAAAGTAATACTCAATCCCCCTTTGGTCTAGATCTTGCATTGGCACCCTTCTTCCTTTCATTGTGCTAATCATATTTTTCTTAAGCATTGGGTTTGTATTCCTAATGTATTGGTTCCCCAAATTTAGTGAGTGATCTATATCTTAGCATTTCTCCCCATTTTCCACCATACAGTGACAATGAAAGAAACCAAGGTATAAAGCATAATTAGGGATGATGTAGATGATATGATTGGAATGATTAGATATGATTAGGATGTGAAAGAATTATAAAATATGGTTAGGATATAAGAATTGAGATGTGTGATTATGATGAGAGGTATGATTGTGATGAGGTTGAAAAATGGAAGTGTTTGACTTGGTGATTATTTCAAAATCTTGACTTGGAGTACACCTAGAATCAAACAAGAATTTGTTTTATTTTTGAAATATTTTTACTTTTTTTTTAACTTTGAGTTTTATGTTTTTTTGGGGGGGGGGGGGATTTTTTTAAACTTTATAATTTATTTTTGGATTTTTTATTTACTATGAAAACTCAGAATTAAATGGTGCAAAATATAATATTCGTGTGTAAATTTGGATGAGTGTATCCCATTTTTGGTTTCAATTGGGGAAATTGATTTAAACATTCAAACAAATAAGACACACCAACAAGCCTACTCAAGTGGGATTATCACTCCTTGTAGGCATGAGTATCAACCAAGAAATATGGTCAAAAAGTTTCAACTAGGATTCATGAGGTCAACTAGGGGGTGTCCTTGATATACAAAAGTACACGAGGCCAAAATATATAGATGAAACAGAATAATCCCAAATAGAAAGGAGGAGACGGTTACCCAAATCTCCACCTTCAGTTCCCAAAACTTATAGTTATTTGGGGATTAGCCAATATTTGATAAGATTCTAATTCCAAAAGAGGTATCTTTTGATTCACCTCCCACTATTTATACCATGTTAGAACACAAGAGTTGAGTTCATCCCTTGTAGTGATCAAATCTCCAATCAAGCCTCTAAAAAAGAAAAACAAGACCACTTACTTTTGGTGCACTCAATTTTACCCTAAGGCACAATAGCAAGGCATTTGTAAGTGTTCTTGGGTTAAAACATACTTATTCATTTTAGATCCAAATCCAAATGCAAAATATATATATATTAAGCCTAATTTTCAAATGTGGGAAAAAATAAAAATATATAGAACAAAGATAAAAACTAAGTAAAGAACTTATCCTTATGTCTTTTTAAAAAACTTGAAAATAAATGTTTACTAAAAAATGATCTCATTGGACAAAGTTATTTACATTTCAAGATTGCAAAAATAAATGAATTACTTTGAAACCATACTCCTTATTTTTTAAGATAGATGTGAAGAAATAATTTACAACTCATTTTAGATCTTAGAGTCCTCTTTTCAATGTTGAATTTCAGAAATTTGGCACTCAAGAAAAAAAATTATCCTCATTTTTGTAAGATTTTTATTTTTATAGCGGAGGAACTAATTCACAAGAAAAGATTCCAATCCATAGGTAGATATGTCAATCCATAGGTAGAGATGTCAATCCAGATGCCAATCCATAGGTAGAGATGAAAATCTATATTTAGTTGCTAAAATCTTCAAGATAACTTGTTATTTTGATTAAATTTCAAGCGTAGATATCAATACTCAGACAAAGACATTGTTTCTCAAATGTAGACACTAATTAATAATTAGTTAATAAAAATTATAATATAACTTGTTATTTTGATTAAATATCAATCAAACAAACCAATTCATAGGTAGAGACACAAAAATTTAGAGAATCTGAGCCATAGGCAAAGACTCCAATCCACAATCTATGACGTCAAATCTTCACAAAAACTTAAATTTGAGGTTATATACAAAGGGGTGTGGATCCCACCTGGAATGCCAAAATCTAATCTTTTAAAAAAATATCCCAAAGCATGTATTTGAATATAAAAATAAATGCAAACACAAATCATATTATCTTCACAACTCCATAGATTAGCCAAAGTGAATGTACGTCCTAGTTCACTTAATTTTCTCCTTTAATGTTGTTGTAGATGAGACAAATGTGATTACTTATTGATAGGTTATCATGATGTAAGATGATGATGATGAGGAAAAAATAAAAATGGAATCATAACAATATAATGAAGGTGGATGCCCAAAATGAGACCTAAGGCCTCAATTTATAGATTTTAGTGAAAAGAATCAATGTTTATGATTCAAAGACTAGTGGGTCATTAGGGTTATTCAAGGAGATTGTTAGTAATAACTGAGAGCGGGGGGTGAATCAGTGGCCTCAAAAATATTCCAATTAATCAACCCAAAAACTTAGTACATTAAGCCTCTAGTTATCTTCAATCCTACAAGATGAATGCCTTCAAATATACTTATTAAATAATTACTGCTTGGAGTGCTCTATTAAACCTTATTCTTAATTTTTATCAAAGAACAGTCTTTCAATTTACCGAATGATAGTAAATAGCTTAGTGTACACCGATCAATCTAGATTAGCTACATGTAATGCAAATCACTAAAGTAATGACTCATAAACACATTGACACATGAATTTTTAACATGGAAACCATGTTAAGGGAAAACCCACTTGGGACTAGTAACCCAAAATTTTCACTCTTCTAAAGTGATCTCGGTGAAGAGCCAACCCTGTTAAATGTTACAAACACACTGTTAGGTGTGACCTTGTTATAGGATTTAAAATATTATTTTGTCACTTGATATCAGGCATTTCTATGCTACCTTCCATATCCAAACTCTTCTAGTTTGTCAAATGGTATCTAGCTTCTCATGCTATCTTCATGATCAAACTTTTTGATACTCCTTGGGATGTATCTCAATATAGAAAGGATCTTTAACTCCTACTCAGTTAAGAGACTTTCTGAATCAATGGTTAAACTGAAACAGTGTGATCTTTTCACATATACAACTTATACTTGCAGATTTTTAGATCTATTATAAGCTCATTAAAATATTCTAATCAATATATATTTTCAATACCTTTCCTCCACTTTTTTTTTGCACAGTGATGTTATGCTTTGTTGCTCGGTGTTCATAGAAATATTTATCTCTTTCCTCAGCTTGATTGATCAGGACTTTATGAATTTTTACTTCATCAGTTTCTCTTCAGCATCCTCTTTTTCATTCACTCCCCTTTTTCATAATGAATTAAGTTGTCTCTTTATAGACGTGATATCACCATTTCTAGGTTCTTGATTTTCTTGATCTTGGCGTGATTCACAATCTTAGCCAATCCTGATTTAAAGAATAAATCCTATTTTATCTCGTAGAAATCTTCTTGCCAACTGGACAAAACAACTTTAAATCCTTTACTTATCACTGGCTTTATCTTGTCATTGAAAAAATTGATAACTATTAGTTAAGTCTATCTTTAGCTCTTCCAGCTAGATATTTTGTCATTTCTGAACTCCATTTAACTTCAGTGTTTTATCTCTTTGATAGCTTTAGTCAACACTCTAGTTCTCCTCGGGCTTCTCCATCGGGGTTGTCTATCCGTCGGGGTTGTCTGTCCTTCGAGCTTAACTGCAAAGTTATGTTCGTCATTTGACACTGTAATTCTAGCCATCAGTAATGCCTGTGATTCTTCTCTTTGGTAATGCTTGTCAGTTTCTTTGCTCGGGCATCACTATGACTTAACTTTCGGTGATCTTTTTCCATTGGGTTCCACTTTCCGTCAGTGTTTGTAGCCACTTAGTGAATGCTTGTCGATTATGCATTACTGAAAGAAAAATATTTTTCTCTCTGATTCTCTGAAGTCTTTGACTCTTTGAATATAACTGATTAGATTATATCAAGTTGACATTAATGACAATACAGTCCATTAACTAATTTAATGTCTTGCATTATCTTTCTACATTTTGGTGATCAACTTAACATCTTCAAACATTCAACCAGTTACATGTCATCAATCTCCCCTTTGGCATTGATGGAAACACACTACATTATCATACTATACTATTACTAATACAATATGAAATATAATAGTTTCATTAATCTTTCCTATTGTAATTATTACAAATGTCTGGTTCTCGGTAAGCACATATAGCTTATATTTGTTTCTTGTAGAGTGGTTGACTTCAATCTTTAATCCCTTCACTGGATAGATGTAGCAGCTTATGTCTCTGTTCTGATATGTGCTCTACCTTGACTATTCCTCTTCTTGATAATCTCTTTTTCTTTTGACAGCAATATCTCCCTTTGCATGAACTCTCTCCCTTTTTTACTTCTCTCCCTTAGATGGATATTTCATATGTAATCAATCTCTCCCTATGGATAAAGATTAACTTTTCCTTCTGATTATTAGGAACTTATCTTCATGGATATTGATATAATCTTTTCCTGATAATGAGATAATCACTCATTTATAATAATGAATCTCTCTCCCTTATGATAATGAGATAATCTCTCCCTTTGACAAAAATTCCAAACATTTCTTCTATATCATCTTCCATCTCTTTATATAATATATTCCTTTAATTTCTCCACCCATCAACAATACAATGTCTTTGGTCTTCAATGCAGATTTGTACCTTGTTGTGTACAGATGTATCTGTTGTTGTTCATCTCGGTGCTTGCATCAACATGAATGATCTTCTAATTGTGTGTAGGTTGATGCAGCCTCCTAGTCAGCTTACTGACTGATAGACAAGGGTTGGACCCCTAGTCTCTGTCTCAAGTACTCAAATGTATCTTTCGATAATGGCTTGGTGAATATATCAACTAATTGTTCCTTTGATTGAACATATTCCAATATCACCTCCTTTGCTTACACTTTTTCTCTTAGATACTGATACTTGATAGCAATATTATTAGTCTTAGCATGCATGACTAGATTCTTAGAAATATTAATTGCACTGGTATTATCACAATAGATAATCACTGGTTCAAGAATTTTCATATTCATACCTTCCAATAACTGTTTGATCCATGCAATATTGGAGAAATTTGCAGCAGCAACCACATATTATGCTTCTATAGTAGACTAAGAGATGCATCCTTGCTTCTGGCTGATCCATGTGACAAATCTGTCACCCATGAAGAATTCTCCTCCAATTGTGCTCATTCGATCATCAATGTTTCCAGCCCAATCAACATCTGTATAGACTTGTAGCTCAAATTTTCCTTCTCTTTTATACCATAATCCATAGTCCTCGGTGTTCTTCAGATATCTCAGAATTCTCTTGACAACAGTCATATGTGATTCTTTGGGATTAGCAAAGAATCTTGCAACTATTCCAACTACATGTGCTATATATGGTCTGGTATGAACAAAATACATTATTTTGCCAATCATTGATCTATACAAGGTCTGATTTACCTCATTTGATTTTTCCTCTTTTGTCAGCTTACATCCAGTAGCCATAGGTGTTCCAACTATCTTGGAATCCTCCATCTTGAATATCTTCAACACTTCCTCGATGTATTTAGACTGAGTGATATATATGTCAGCATCTTGTTGAATAATTTGTAGACCAAGAAAGAATTTTATCTCTCCAAACATAGACATTTCAAATTCTTTTCTCATTTCCTTAGCAAAGGATTTGCATAACATTTCATTTCCCCCAAAAATGATATCATCAAAAAAAAAAATCAGCAATCAAAATATTACCATCGGTATCTTCTTTTACGTACAAATTTCAATTTTCACTTGTTCTTACAAAATCAATGCTAATGAGATAGGAGTGAATTCTTTCATACCAGGCTCTAGGTGCTTGTTTCATTCTATAAAAGGCTTTATGTAGTCTACATACCATGTTTCTCTTGTCTAGATCAACAAACCCTTCTAGTTGTTCAATGTATACCTCTTCTTCAAGTATTCCATTTAGGAATGCAGATTTGACATCCATTTGGTATACCTTGAATCCTTTGAATGCAACATAAGAAAGTAAGATTCTAACTCCTTCTAGTCTAGCAACAAGTGCAAAGGTTTCTCCATAATCAATACCTTCTTCTTGTGCATACCCCTTGCATACTAACCTTTCTTTGTTTCTTGTGACTTCTCCATTCTCATTCAACTTGTTTTTGAATATCCATTTGGTACCAATCACATTCTTGTCATATGGTCTTGGTACTAGTGTCCATGTACTATTCTTCTCAATCTGGTCTATTTCTTCATTCATAGCACTGACCCATTCTTCATTCTCAATTGCATTATTAACATATTTAGGCTCAAAATTACAAAGTAAACATCTAGTATTTAGTGACTTATTTCTTGTTCTCATTCCAACCTTCTTGTCTCCTTTGATTTGATTATGTGGATGATGTCTTCTGACATACTTGGCAAGTTTTGGTTCAGCTCTTTTTCCTTCATTCTGGTCATCTTCTTGACCTTCATTCTAATCTCCATCGCTCGGAACATCATCTTGAAGATTTTCCTAATTTTTAGTAATTGTAGCCTGATTCTCGGGTGCAATGTTCTATTGCTCAAGAATGATACACTATTGCTCGGGTAGAGTGTCAGGTTCTATATAAACAAACTTCTTGTAGTCCTCTGGCTCTTTTCTTCTTTCCTTATCATTCTTTTCTGTAAATTCATCTATCTTTACATTTGCACTTTCAATGATCTTGTTAGATAACTTGTTAAGACATTTATAAGCCTTGCTCTTGGTGGAATACCCTAGAAAGATACCTTCATCACTTTTGGATTCAAGCTTTCCTTTTCTATCATCCTTTAAAATATAAAATTGACTACCAAAGATTCTAAAGTAACTTACATTGGGTGTGTAACCATACCAAAGCTCTTAGGGTGTCTTCTTTGTGTCTTTCTTGAATTGTATTATGTTCAATATGTAGACAACAATACTGATAGCTTCCCTCCAGAAAGTTTGAGTGATGCTCTTCTCAATCATCAATGTTCCTACATAGTGAACAATTGATCTATTTCTCCTCTCAGTAATTCCATTTTGTTGTTGTGTTCTCGGTGCAAAAACCTATCTTTTAATTCCATGATCATTGCAATAGTCAGTGAATTCATCTGAAATAAATTCCCCTCCTCTATCTGACCTTAAACATTTCAATTTCTTATCACTTTGTTTTTCTACCATAGCCTTATACCATTTAAACATCTTGAATGATTCTGATTTATCTTTTAAGAACATAACTGCCATCATTCTAAAATAATCATCAACAAAGAGAATGAAATACCTATCTCCATAGTAAATTTTTTTGATAGTTCTTGCACATGATATGCTTGGGCTTTTTCATGCTTGGTAAGCCTCTGACATTCCTTTTCTTTCTTATCTTTATCATTTTGTCAAAATTCTTTTGCTCCACAACCATATGTCTTCATTTCTAGCCTTTAAACAAGTGGTGTTAGTGTCATCAAGATAGAAAAGGTTACATTTTGTCTACTCACCAGTTCTGATCAACCTTCCTCATTCATTGAAGATATTTGCCTTCTTATTTTCAAATGATACTCGATGATCTGTATTTTTCAATTGTGAAACACTTAACAGATTATAATTTAGTCCTTTTACCTAGTAAGTATTTTCACATTTGATCAAGTTATTCAACATTATGGTTCCTTTACCTTCAACTCAACAAGGTGTGTCATTTCCCATTATTAATGAACCACCATTATAGTACTCAAAAGTTTCAAAAAATTTCTTATCACCGGTCATGTGGTGAGTGCAGCCACTATCTTTGATCTAGACATCGTTCTTACTAACCTTAGATATGAGTGCAGTTTCTACATACCTTTCTTATTCATCATCTGAGTCATCCTTCATGGCTACAAATACCATCTCAGTGTCTTCTTTAGATTTGATGTCAGTATCATTAGCTTTGTTCTCAGCTAGGTAACAAGCTTTCTTTCCTTTGTCCTTTTAGTCTTGGGTATCTCTTCTTTTAGAGTGTTGGTTGCTTCATTAATCTCGATTATCACCTCTATCAAACTTCTTCTCATATGTTCTATCATTACTTATGTCATCTTTTCTTATGTTTGGACATCTTACAACAAAGTGTCCAACCTCTTTACAATTAAAACATACAAGTGGTAATTTACCTTTGTATCTACCTTTGCCTCTCTGCAATCTTCTTTCCATTAGTGCTTCAATCTCATCAAGTCCTTGATCCTCATTACCACTATCACTATCATTCCTAATAGTGTGTATATGACTTGAATTACTTATTTTCATAGAAGATTTGAATGCATATTCTATAGATGGTAAGACACTATTATCAAATTTATTCATCTCAAATGAAATCAGTCTACTCATCAGACTATCTAGAGTAACCGTATTGTTTGCAATTGCTCTCATTTATTCAATAGAAGAAACTCTAATATCATATACATGTAGTAAGGTTCTTAAGATTTTACTTGCCACTATCTCCTCTTCAAGTACACCTCCAACTCCTCAGATAGCATTGACTACCTCTTTGATTCTGTAGCTATATTGAGTGATATTTTCTCCTTATTTCATCCTTAGGTCATCAAACCTCCCTCTTAGGCTTTCTGCCTTGGCTCTTATTACATAAGCATATCCTCCATGTACTAGCTTCAACTTATCCCACATTTGCTTTGCAGAGGTGCAGGTTTTGACATCTTCAAACTCAACATAGGAGAGTGATGAGGCAAGTTCTATCATCATGCAATTATGGTCATGTTTTTCTCTTAATTGCTCAAGAGTATGAGGTTCTTTAGGCAACACATATTCAGTATCAAGGTATTGAGTAACATCATTACCAATACCTGATAGGTGGAGTCTTATTCTTCTTTTCCATGATGCAAAGTTGTCTTTATTCAACTTGGGCACATCTCATTTGTTCATCTTGTGATCTTTTGCTTGAGCTATTAAAATCCCTTTCTAAGCACACAAGCTCTGATACCAATTGTTAGTAATAACTGAGAGGTGGGTGAATCAGTGGCCTCAACAATATTCTAATTAACCAACCCATTAACATAGTACCACAATATTAAGCCTCTATTTATCTTCAGTCCTAAAATATGAATGCCTTCAAATATACTTATTAAATAACTACTGCTTAGAGTGCTCTATTAAACCCTATTCTTAATGTTTACCAAATTGTACTCTTTCAATTTACCGAATGACAGTAAATAGCTCAGTGTATACCGATCAATCCAGATTAGCTATATGTAATGCAAAAAAATAAAGTAATGACTCATAAACACATTGACACATGGATTTTTAACATGGAAACCCTGTTAATGGAAAAAACACTTGGGACCGATAACCCAAAATTTTCACTCTTCTGAAGTGAGCTCGGTGAAAACCCAACCCTGTTAAATGTTACAAACACACTATTAGGTGTGACCTTGTTACAGGACTTAAAAGATTAGTTTGGCACTTGATATCGAGCATCTCTATGCTACCTTCCTTGTCCAAACTCTTCTGGTTTGTTAAATGGTATCTGGCATCTCATGCTATCTTCATGATGAAAATTTTTGATACTCCTTAGGATGTATCTCAATATAGAAAGGATATTTAAATCTTACTTGGTTAAGAGACTTTCTGAATAAATGGTTAAACTGAAATAGTATGATCTGTTCACATATACATTTTATACTTGCAGATTTTCAGATCTATTGTAAGCTCGTTAAAACATTCTGATCAATATATCTTTTCAATAGCTTTTCTCCACTTTTGTTTCTTCTCAGTGATGCTATGCTTTGTTTCTCGGTGTCCACAGAAATCTTTAGCTCTTTCTATAGCTTGATTGATTAGGAATGTATGAAGTTGTTCTTCATCAGTTTCTCTTCAACATCCTCTTTTTCATTCACTCCCCTTTTTTCATAATGAATTAATTTGTCTCTTTATAGACATGATATCACTGTTTCTAGGTTCTTGATTTTCTTGATCTTGGCGTGAACTGCAATCTTCTTGCCAGCTGGACAAAACAACTTTAAATCCTTTACTTATCTCTATCTTTATCTTGTCATTGAAAACAATGATAACCACCAGTTAATTCTATCTTTAGCTCTGTCGGCGAGATATTTTGTCATTTCTGAACTCCGATTAACTTTGGTGTGTTATCTCTTTGATAGCTTTAGTCAACACTCCAATTCTCCTCGGGCTTCTCCTTCGGGGTTATCTGTCCATCAGGGTTGTCTGTCCTTTAGGATTCACTGCAAAGTTCTTCTTTTTGGTTAAAACTATAATTCTAGTCATTGGTAATGCTTGTGATTCTTCTCTTCGGTAATTCTCATTGGTTTATTTTCTTTGACATCATTGTGACTTAACTTTCAATGATCTCTTCCCATTGGGTTCTACTATCCGTCAGTGTTTGTAGTCACTTAGTGAATGCTTGAATTTTATGCATTACTAAAAGCATAATCATTTTCTCTCTGATTCTCTGAAGTCTTTGAAAATTTTAATATAACCAATTATATTATATCAAGTTGACATCAATGACAATACAATCCATTAACTGATTTAATGTCTTGCATTATCTTTCTTCATTTCGGTGATCAACTTAACATATTCAAACATTAAATCAATTACATGTCATCAGAGATGACATGGATTAAAAACTTATCTTTGTGACAAGTATGACAAGGAGAATGGATGTGTCTGGGCTAAGTTTTCTCACACGTGTGAGCACACATGGAGAATCTCATGAAAGGGACATGCATGTAACATGTGTAAGGGGAAAATTTACTTGTGAGTCACATGTATAAAAGGTTGACAGATTGTAAAATGACATGTCTATGACATGTGTAAGAAGTGATGTGGCTTTTCATGCTCACACGTGTGTGGTAAAGAGCAGGGTGGATTTTGAAAGTGACATTTCTATAACATGTGTAAGAGATGGGAAGTTTTCATCTCTCACATGTGTGAATACCAAATAAAATATGTGGTCAATGTGGAGTTGGAAGTGGGGGAAAGAGTGGAAAAGTGAGAACTGCATGACACATGTGTGGAATAGGATGAATTAAAAATTAGAAGAAATATCACATGTGGGGAAACATGAATCTAAAATTATAATAAATAATAATGAGGTTAGGAATCTAGGAGGTTAGCTAGTTAGTCAAGAATTAATTAACTAATAAGGATTTAGAAGAGATAGGGTATTAGGCTAAAGGTTTAGAAATTACTAAATAAACATAAATGTAGTTATTCAAAAGTGATGGATAAAGGTGGAGGCTAAATTTAATTGAATAAATATCAATTTATTTAATTAAGGGTGAAGGGTAAAGGTAAAGGAATAATAAAAGAAAAAACAAATATTTTTTAATTGGCTAGAATGGGATAAGGTTAGGTATGGTCATGTGTGAACACGTTAGGTATCTATAATTTGAAATATGTTGTAAATAGTTGATAATAAAAGGCCACTTTGAGGGTGCAACCCACTAATCCACTTTACAGGGATACCTCCACTAGTATTCAATTACAACTCAATACTCAACATGATCAAATAATACACACTACCTCCTATATATGCCCTCATTACAACTGTAACCACTATTCCATTCAAATCATCAATATTTGGAGTATTCATGTATTTATTCTTTCAATTTCCTTTTAAACTCTTTCATTTCAGCTGAATCTATTAGCATCTTGATCACTTTAGCCTTCATAATCATCATATTGTAAATACTCTCCTTCATAGTTTGCCTATGCAAATTAGCCTTAAATTCTTCTTTGATAACCACCAAATCATGAACCTTTTCTAGTATTTTCCAAATTCAATACTATAATGCTACAATAAAACCCTCTATTATTATCGGAACTTTGGTTGCGGTCTCATGATTTTGCAACATTTAATCATTGATCTTCTTCTCTCTTGAGGATAATAATTTAATGTGATGTGGTCCTTAATCGATTTGCAAGATCTTCTTGTGCTAGGTACATTATCATAACGTCTAATCTTCCCCAATCCCAAATGGTTCTAAAGGGCATATCATGTCCTTGTTAATAATCACATTAAAACAATTTACCCATAGCACTTCAATTCATAGGGGCTACCCAATTTCTATAGTCTCAAAAATTGAATGAAAATTTAATGTCCTTGATCCATTCTTTAGGTTGATCCATTTCTTTATTTTCAAGTGCAAACTCACAAAGTAACTCTTCTTCATGTGTGGCATTTATCTTAGTCAAAACATGGATTTAATCATCCTACAAAAGAATAGCCTCCTCTAGAAAATCATTCCTACCTTCCCCTATCAACAATTACTACAAGAAACTCAAGTTATCAGTAATATAATGATACATTTTAATATCTTTGTTTGTCTTATACTCTCTGATGACCTTAAGGTATTCCCTCCATTATTTAGCATTTTTTAAAATCCATTAGTATTTTCAAGAATTGTGTATTTAGTTAGTGTTTCTTGGAAGATCATTGTGGGAGTAGTTATGTCTATGGATCTTACAAGATCATTTATTTAGGTTTTGAGCCCCTCAATATGGGTCTTAAGTTATTATTTTTTGTTCATCTTTATAAATCTTCATTATATAGATTTTAATTGGTTTTCTCTTGCTCTTGTTTATGCACCAAGGTCTACTATTTGTATCTAATAATCTCCATCCTAAATTTCCCCTTTTATATTGTCCACTAATGGATTAACTATCTAGTCCCTTTGATGGCCTTGTATCTATAATCAAGCATGAAACCTTCATTTCTTTATTTTTTTCCTTTTAGGCATCCTTAAAGATTCTTTTAACATTGAGAATAATTATCTCAAATATTATGTTTTATTTGTATTTTTTGAATAGTATAAGTCACATATGTAGGGAGTTTCATGAATGCAACACCTAGTGACCTATCTTTTCCCGTAGAGCTTTAACTTTATTTATTATTTTATTATTTGGTTATTTCTTCTTCCTAAGAAACATTTTGAAACTTCTCTTTATGATGATCTTGAGGAATTTATTCTTCATGATGCACTTCATCCTAATGGAGTTATGTACAAACTTCATCTTCTTCTCAGTTTCCTTTAGGACTTTCATTTTATTGTTCTTTATTCTTGTTGTTGATTTCATTGAGGAAGGTCTTCCTCTACTTGATAATATCAATCTTCATCATCTAAGTCCCTTTTTTGTTCATTATCTTCAACTTATATTTATCATTCTTATTCTTCAATTCATCCTATAAGTCAACTACATCGATTTTCTCTAGTTGAATTAAGGCTTTCTCTTGCTTGACTTGAGAAGATGAAGAGATCCATGTTTCCTTTTGTATAGGGGAAAATGGTGAGAAATGGTAAGGTAGAGATCACTCACCAAATTCATTTTTGTGTGAGATTGCTTTATGTGGGGGGACCTATACATTGGGAAATAGATAAAATTGGCATCTTTGTATACAAGATTGATAACCACAACCCAATATGAAGGGTGCAAATGAAGAACCTATATGCAAGGTGAGGAGGATAAGACCCATTTCCTCTATTCAAAAATTAATAGATTTGACTAATTGATCAATGAATAAGTAAAGACCTGAGAAGAAACTAAGAATGACTGATGCAAGGACATATCTGAAAGTAAATGTAAGATTAGACAAGGATTTGTGCACCTAGAAATGAATTAGGAGGTTTTATGCCTTGAAACTAAATTTTCCAGCCACAGAGTTGTCACAGACTGAAACCATTCGGGATCTGGGACCCTGGCACCTGTAACTTCCAATTGTGAAAATATGAGGCCTCTAAGAACATGTCAACTTTTTAGGTATAATTTGAAGTTTGACTAGACCCTTTTGCTTGTGATTGTGTACTTTCTAATTCTAATCACTGAGAGAACCCCAAAAATGCCCGAATCTAGTTCTGTAGATCTCAAAACATGTTCATGCACATAGAAAAAGGGAAATAGTTTGTAGAAAGGGGCTTGCCTTGACCAAGTCCTGGTTTAGAAATTAACCTTAGAATTGATATATAAATGAAAATATGAAAATTAAAGGTAGGTAAATGTTTGATCACCTTGTGTAAACCCTCATGAACGGATATAGCAATTGCACAAATTCATGAAGATGCTTGCATTTGAACTTGGAATGGAGATGTAGGAAGATCAAGGATATCCTCACCAATGTATGAGACCCATAATCACCATCTCTAGATCATATATTTTTCTATGAAACTAGAAGAAGAATGGAATGCACCTCCTTGCACTACTTCAAAAGCTCTCTACTTGGCCATCATGCAAGAGAAATATTGCATCAAAGGAAGGAGATTGAATTTCTTGAATAGATCTATGAAGAAGACTTCAAAAATTTGGTTGGATGCATTGCCTTCACCACTTGAATGCTTCAATTCTTGAATTCTTATGCTTTCATAATCTTGGCAGAATGTATGTATGTGTTCCTTGTATGTTATATGTATGTTCAAAACTGAGGAGATAGAGCATCCTTTTATACTCATTTGGAGATTCAAATGCGGGAAGGGTGACACACAAAAGAAATTGGAAATACATAGGAAGAAGAGTCCATACATCAGGCTCTGGGCCCAATTAATACAAACCCATAGGGGATGAATTCAAAGTTTGACCTCACCCTTGGTGGTGCAATCAAACTTCGACTGTACCCCCAAGTAAAAATTCCTAGGACAAGGTGGAGACCCATCGGGAGATGTGAAAAAGGATCCACGAAAAAGGGACAAATGGGCATAAACAATAGTCAGATCTCAAAATTACCAAAATGGGGTCAATAATTCCTAAAAGACATCCAATTATGGGGGCGAATGTTTTAGGACTTAAGTTCTTATCAAACTCAAAATTGTGTGTGAGAGAGAGAGAGAGAGTATATTAGGTCTTATTATGTCTTATTAATATGCATTAGGTAATGTTAGGTCAGGTAATAGGTCCTAAGGGTCCTATTTTTTCTTATTAGGTCTTAAGGGTGGACTATTACATCTTATTAGGTGGACTATTAGGTATTAATTGGTCCTAATTGATCTTAATAAGTTCTATTAGGTCTTAAGGGTCCTATTAGGTCTTATTAACTTTCATATTAGGTCTTAATAGGTCTTATAGGTCTTATTAGGTATTATTGGTCCTATTAGGTCCTAATCTAGGTCTTATAGGTTCTATTAGGTCCTAATATAGGTCTTATAGGTTCTATTAGGTCTTATTAGTCCTATTAGGTATTAAGTGGTCTTATTGGGTCTTAAGGGTCCTATTAATTCCTACTGGATCTTAATTAGTCTTAATTGGTTAAGTAATAGGTCCTAATTGGTCTTATTAGTCACATGTTAGGTCTTAATTCTAGTTCTATTGGGTTTTAAGGGTCCTATTAGGTCTTATTAGTAGGTATAAGATTGTATTAGGTATTGTGTGTGTGTGTGTGTGTGTGTGTGTGTGTGTGTGTGTGTGTGTGTGAGAGAGAGAGAGAGAGAGAGAGAGAGAGAGAGAGAGAGAGAGAG
>MU227312.1:1029037-1053035 GCA_018584345.1 Thuja plicata
CTTTGAGCAAGCTCAATACAATAAATTTGTCGGTGTCCAGCAAAGGCCTCAACCTACTCTTATATACTAAGTACAATCTAGAAAAGTAATACTACCTATGCATGTGGGATAATAAAATATACTCACGAGATGACTTACAAAGCATATGCGTCCAACAACACTACACTAACAAAATAAACAGAAGGAACACACAGGTTTCTAACAAAGTGATCCTCGAAATCCTTTTATAGAAACAAGGACTGCAACAAGATTCAGATCCTTTAAGGTTAGGGCTTAAACAATTTTGATTACTACATGATAGAAGAAATTAATTCAATTCAACAACCAAGCAGCTCTGTCATCAACAAGTTGATAGCCTCCTTTAATTTGTCTCATTAAAGAATCTGATCTAGCCACCATCCATCATGGGAAACTGAAGAATAAAGCTCCACAAAAGGAACAATGAATGGAATGTTTGGTTTGAATTTAATTACCCTGGGAATATTTGTCCCTTTAGAACTATATAAAACCAACTAACCCTTCTTGAAAATCTCAGCTCCTAAAGAACATTATCTGATTTTCATTTATACAACTCTGGAAAGGACCTTTGATTAATGGCATAAGACAAAGATAGGGTGTTAGCACTATAAAAATCCTACAAGAAATTTTCCTAAGTCATGAAAGATCTGCTATTATTTTCTGTCTCCAAGCCATAATTTCAAATTTCCTATCTGCTGGTAGAAAACCCTATATTCTTGGTCAAAAAATCTTGCTAAACCCTAAACCCTCATGGGCTGTTATAAAATCAAGTTAATTTTTATGTAACTTAAGCTTCTTACATCATGTCTTTTAAGTTTTCATAAAAGGGGCCATTTTATTCCCTAAATTATTATCCTAGCGGGGTTTTAAATATTTCCTAAGTTTTCATCCTCGAAAATACTTTACCCTCATCATGTGTCGTGCAACCCAATCTTGATCCAACTGTTGGCTTAATGACTTAAATTGAATATGCAATTGATCTAGCCATGAAGCCATTAAGCCTTTAAAACACGTGTGCTAGTGGGTTTGGCTAAGGTCAAAAGGAAAAATTTAAAAGTCAAGAAAGTTGCAGAAGATCTAATGGATGGCTTAAAGGATTAGTTATGAGATGTGCATGATCTAAACTTTAAGCCATTAAGCCTGAATGACACGCGGCCCATGGCAGGCCCAACATAGTGGTAAAGAAGATATTAAAGTGATGTAGCTTAAAGTTAATCTGATGGTAGGCACATTTCCTCAAACATGAAGATGCAGTTCTTTAAGCATCAAGCCATTGTGCCCTTTCGACACATGGAAAGCTGTCAGCTTTTGGGCCTACCGATGGTCGGTTATCAAGTGATCAAGTTAGAAAAGGTCATGTGGTCTACATAATGCCTCAAAGAAACTTTGATCAAAATTTTAACCATCAAGGCATTACGACATCGTGCCACGCGTCTCAGTGGGTGTGGATCACCGATAAGGTAATTAAGGTAAAGTGCAGTCAAGTTGAAAAAATGTAACGGCCAGCGTATTGCCTTAAAGAAAAAGTGATCAAGATCTAGCCATTAAACCATTGCACCTAAGTGCTATGTGTCTTTTTTGATGTCATCATCAATGGGTCAAAAGGTGGGTAAACAAACAATAGCTTAAAAGAGGATCAAAGGTAGGTGTAAAGCCTTAATCAAAAGATGCAGTCAATCTAACCTTTGAGGCATCATGCCTGCTTGACGTGTGTCCAACCCGGTTAGCACAGATCAGAGGACAACAAGGATTTCTTAGAGATAGAATTAAAGTGTCACGGGGAGGTCATTGGGACCTATGTTTGCAAAGGTAGGGATGATTAAAGGGTGGTAAAGTCAAATTTAATCTGATAGTGGCTATGAAGCCTTAAAACAAAGTTGTGCAAAATCTAATCATTAAGGCATTTCACTAAGATGACATGTGGAGGTTGGAGGCAATCTCATTGTCGCAGAGGTATGAGGATGTAGTATAAAATGCCTATGAGTGTGCGACAAGTAGTTGTCACAGGGTCACAGCGGTTTAGTAGGATAATGTGAAATGGTCACGAGTGCGTGACTGGTGGCTTATGGTCAATGTTGCATACTCGCACCAGTTAAGAATGGTTAGTAAAGGATATCATGAGTAAACAAGGAAACACCATGTGTCCAGCCCAAGAAGAGAGGAAATAGTGAATATGAAGCAAAGAAGGAGATCGATGGCTCTCACACACTCGCGAGGCATAAGAGGATATTTTTAAATGGGTATCGAGTGAGTGATTGAGTGACACCTAGCAAAATCTGATTGTGTGCCTGAGTAAAATAAAAAGAATTGATAGCCATGTTTTAAAGTTTCGAATGATATGAATTCTCATCCATCCAATTTCAATTTTGTGCCACCTGTAGCCATTATAAACTGAAATTCAAATATTTAATTCTTTGACTTAGATGGTTTTGTATCGATCGATTGATATTTTGATCTCAGAGCTATAAATGTTGTGATATAATCTTATTGATCGATTTTGAATAGCTATAGAAGACCAGAGGAATAGAAATCTCATATGCCGAGATGTATTTATGTCCAAACTTGACAGAAAAGGGTTTTATATCAGAGGATAAATGCATTTAGTGGCACCTGGTCATTTATGCATTTATGTGAGCTACTTTCAGAGTCATGCTTGGGAATTCTTCGACCTCAGGGTACTCTGCTCACATCCATGGACAATGGTGGCTAATTTTCAGATCAAATCAAGATTGCACATAATGAAGAGGGATAGGGTTTCAAATTGGAAATCAGAATTAAATTCTAAACATGAATGGTTGTAAACCCTAACCCTAAATGGTCTGAATCTTGTAGCATTCTTGTTCTGATAAAAGAATAATCAAGACCATTTAGAAAGGGATGGAATTTTATGCCAAAATGAGGCTTGTAAGCTTTGCATATTAAATTAAGACTATCAGTGGTCTTTTGGCTCTAATTTTTCATGTTTATATGTTTTATCAATAAGATTTGTCTATATCTCCTTGCATTTTGTGAATTCTTATTTAATTGTAATGTATTCAGTTTGATCTCTTGTACTCATTTGGGTTGATTGTTAAGGAATTTCAATCCATCACTTTGTAAGGAAGAGGGTCTAATTGCTTCAGGGTTTCTTTCAGAGAGAATTAAACATCGTTAAACAATTTTAGTGAGTAAAGTATTGAGGTGAACTGGATGATTACATCTGCTTCTAGGAAGTGTGAATTGAGTATGTAAGGCATAGTCAAGTTCAATGATCATTTGCGGGATGTATATTTGATTAATTTTGTTTTTTAGGAGTCTTTGAATTTAAAGTGACTCCATACCCATTGGATAGGGAACTAGTCTGATATGTTAGATTTGTGGTTCTTATCCAATTTTATAAAAATTGTTACAATTTAGTGGTTTTATACTACACCCATCATTCATTCATTTTTATAAAGTTGTTATATTTTGAAAGGAAGAAGATAGGTAATACCCACTTGATTTTGTGGAGCTCAAAGTGTAGAAGGTTTTTGGACCTTATTGAACGTTGCTTCTTCTTCTTGTTGGATCAGTGCACGGGTCTATAGAGGAACATACCTGAGCCGCAGGTATACCACGATCAACAAGAAAAAGAAATAACATAAATGGCGACTCTGTTGGGGAGGCTTAGAACAAAGGAATTTTGAAGGCTTATCAAATCAAGGTGAAAATTAACCTATCCACTGGAGACTAAGAGATAAGTTTTTTTCATAATTTTTCCTTAAATATTTGCAAAAAATAATTTGAGGTGAAGTCTCCTATTTTAAAATGACAAGCTTTTTGGGTGGTGACTCTGAATCTGGTTGGCTAGTGTTTCAGATTAAAAGTATAGTGTTGTGTTACATCTTTTTAGTCAAGATATAAGAAAATATGAGAAACACAAGAATGTACATAAAAGATCATCCAAAAGTTGAACTAGAGACTGGGATCCTAAGACTACTAAAAGAAATTTTTCAAGAACAACTTAATCCACAAGTGGAATTTCTTGCAAACCTAAGGTTTCGAGGGTTCGTCATCCTTTGGATACTATCCCAAAGATAATTAATACTCCTTCTCCTAGTCCTAAATTAGATGGTGTTGGTTTCTTTTACAACATTTTTGATACTCCTCTCCAAGAAGATATATCTCAACAAAAGGTTGTGACTCAGGTTCAGTATAGGAAGGAATATAAGAGGAGAAACAATAAAGATTTCATACCTAGAGATGTTTCAAACATTTAAAATTCTTCCAAAAATACAAGAAATAACCCATTTCTAAAAGATGATCCTTATGAGGAAGCAATAAACCAAAGATAAGTATACCTTATAAATCTTGAAGATTCTACAAATTCTGATATTAGTTTGCCTAATCATGATCTATTTTTTGGTAGTAATGATGCCTTGAGAAGAGCAATACAAGAACAAATTATTCTAAGGAAAATATTAGAAAATGAAAAAGAGAATGAGGTTATGAAAACTATGATTGAGAATGAAGACTGACAGAGACAGCTGGCACAAATTAAATTGATGAATCAAGTTGTGGGTCAGAGCAATAAGGGTCTAAATAAGGAGATCTTTGGTGATGTGGATTCCAAAAGGAAGGAGTGTCAAGAGAGGGAGAGATATTAAAATAAAATATAGATGGAGGAAGAGTGTGTGATCATACAAATCATTGATTGGAAAAATGAAAGGTCTTCAGGGCCTAAGGCTCCTTTACAAGATCCTCCTTCTAACAGTGCAAGAAACCCTAAATTAGACATAGGTAAACAGAAGGTTAATGGTGTACACATTGGTGAGATCAAACCTATAGTGGAAGTATCTTAGGGTATGTCTTTATTTGACATAGATCTAGAAAGAGCTAGAAAAGTAAAGGATAATATTGCCAAATAGTTGGAAAAGGCTGAATTAGATGTTGTTGTTGCAGAAATGAAGAAGAAAATTGCTTTCCTTCAGTCTACTACAAATCTAAATTCAGTTAATACTACTTCTAATACTCAAAATAGTAGTGGATTAGGTCCTAAGGTGCAAGAAATAAATACTAATACTAATACTAATACCGTGGTATCTAGTTCACTTCATGGTACTACAAATCAAGGCCAGGGTCTTGGTACAAGTGGCCAAAACTAGGGACCTAGTTTTCAGAGGAGACCCATGCATTTAGAGACATGTAGAAAATTATATTTTGATGGTATTCCATCTCATCCAAATATCATTCCAAATGAAATAAGGGATGAAATCCCTAAATTTAGTGGAAATAATGTAGTAACTGGTGAAGAGCACCTAAAATATTTCTCTGACATGGTACCATGGCCTTGCTAATGGGACCATGAGTTCATGGAATGAATTTACACAATGCTTCAAGGAACAATATGGTGATCAGCTGAATTTTGACTATATGTTGAATGAATTCAACAACATCAAGAAGTTTCAAAATAAAACTATATATGAATTCAATAGCATATTCCAAAAGGTCATGTATAAATTATTCCAAGTTCTGAGGTAAGATGAAAATGTATGTCTTACCACATATTCCAATGCCTTGGATAGTAAGATTGTCTATCGTGTAAGGGATAAGAAGCCTTCTATATTAAGGGATATTAAGGGATTCTTTCAAGATGATAGTAAATATTGAAAGTAATAGAAGGGCATTAGGTAAATTTGGGAAAAGAGATGATGGTAGGTTATGGAAAGACTCTAAGGGTCAATCTAGTATGTTTCCCAATGAAGAAAGTAAAAATGATAAAGTTGATAAAGTAGTCTCTGCAATCAAGGACCTAACTACTAAGGTAGATAAAAATGAGAGGTTTACAGGGTAATAGAAAACAAAATCAGAGGTTTGAGAAGCCTTATAGATTGCAGGACATGCCCTTTAAAACAAATTGGAAGGATGGTAAACCTCTGTCAGAGGGGCCAAGTAATAAAGGTACTCCTAATCTATTAAAGAGAAATAATCTACATAATATAGATAGTATTTCTTGGTGTGTTGTCTGCAATATGCCACATTCTCATTTTGAATGTACAATTGCCCAAGATTTAGCAGGATCTGTTGAGAATGAAGATTATCAGAATGATCAACAGAAGGAGGTACCTAAATTCAATATGTTCATGACCTACCCTTAAGAGGAAAGTATAAAGAATTATAGCACAAATGTTGCTAATTCAAAGGATGAACATACGCAACTAAGAAAAGCTAGTGATGAAGAAGTGAGATATCTCACTGTTGATGCAATTTATCAAGCTAGGAGTGCTTATAATTTAATAAATAAAAAAGTGGATGAGGATCAGGGAAGGCATGGTTCATTGTTTATAAAAGAAAGTCCTAATGAATCCCCAATCCAAAATAAAGATAAAATTCAGGTGGAAAGAAAAGATATGGTTTCTATTGGAGACTTTTTAAGTTTTCCTTATTTTGACATGAAACATACTCTATCTTGAATGAATGTGTCAGTACCTTTACTTGAGATGCTAAAGGTCAAGGAGCATAGAGAAGCATCCTTCTCTTTGCTCAAAGTTATAACAGATGATGGTGTTCCTCTGTGCTAAAAATGTGTCACACTTCTATGAATCATTGTATCCAAGATTGCTCAAGAATGAGGTCTTGAATGGTGACTCATAGCTCCCTAGTCATGGAGTGCAAAGGTGTGTGATGAAGGCCCTCAGATTGACCTAGTTGTGTCTATGCAAGTACACCATGAAATGAGAGATTCAATGCATGAAAATGACAACTATTCTATATGATTGCAATCCATAAAAGGAAATTAATCTATATGATAACAATGCATTATTAATCTATAAAAGGAAATATGAAAGCTTAATTTATGGAAGAAAATATGAATTTAATTTAATATGAATCTAATTTACATGAATATCCATGGATGCAAGAAGAAGAAGAAGACAAAAAGATAGAGAAGTTGTAATATCCAAGCTTGAGTGCTCAAATTCTCCTCCAAAATTGTTCTCCAAACCTGCAGCATAACAATACAAAAAAGTGGGATCCTAAATGAGAAGGAGAGGTTTTTCTTATAAAGAGAAATGGATGGTAGAGATTAAGAGGCAAAATCAAAGGCTATGATTAAGAGGCAAAAAGCCCACCACTTAGGAAGATGTGTAGAAAAAGGAACTTTATTTATTTTTATTTAATTTATTTCCTTTTTCATTAAAGAGGAGCTTTAAGTGGGGATTTTTATTTATTTAATTAAAAGGGGGGTTTTCTCTTAATTAAATAAATTAGAAGAATTTTATTTAATTAAATGAGAGGAATTTATTTTAATTAAATAAGATGAACTTTATTTAATTAAAAAGGGAGATTAAATTTTTTAATTAAATAAAAATGATCAAACCTTAGGAAATATTGAAATAATTGAATTAATTATAATTTGATCGAGGAAATTGATTTGAATTGAAAATGTTGCAAAGCATTGATTCAGGAATTTGATAAATTGATAAATGGGGGCTCATAGTCTAGGCAACCATTTTAGGGTGCTCCTACCATAAATACTATCAAGAAAAAAGGAGTTGATGGGGAGCAGGAGACTCCTAAAATCTATGTAGGGAACATTATTACTCAAGAGCCATCTCAGGTTGATCCTTTTTATGTCACACTGCTGGTGAATGACCAATTGATAAGAAAGTGTATGATAGATTTTGGTGCAACAACAAATGTGATGCCATATGGTGTTATGAAGGAATTGGGCTTAAAAGTTGACACATATTCTTGAAGGTGTTTTTCTATGGACAACTGAGAGGTGGTTGGAACCTTAAAGGGCATTGAAGTGAAGATTTTTGTTTTTCTTGAGGTTACTTTTAAAATGGATGTGGTTGTGGTTGTGGTTGATACACCACCATATTATGGTATGTTATTATCTAGATAGTGGGAAACAGTAGTTGGAGGACATTTTCAATTGGACCTGTCATATGCTAATATCCCTATAAATGGGAGTGATATTAAATTGAATAGGGAACCAAGAGCTCCAGTGATAATTGAAAGGATGGATCCTAGGGATCTCAATTTTTTTGTTGATGTTGATAAGGAAAGTTTTAGAATGGAGCAAGATGGCTCTAAAGTTGAGCACCAGGACCCAATTGTGAAGGAATCACAATCACATAAAAATGAGATATGGAAGATGTACTTTGATGGTGCATGCTCCAAGGAAGGATCAAGAACTGGTATTGTTTTTATATCTCCATTAGGTACTACATTTAAATATTCATTCCTCTTATCTTTTCAATGCATAAATAATACTACAGAATATGAGGCATTGCTATTAGGCTTAGATGTTTCCATAAAGCATGGCATAAAATTGTTAAGAGTATTTGGGGACTCCAAATTATTTGTTTCACAAATTAGATCCCTATATGCTGCTAAAAATGATAGATTAAAATTGTACAAACATGTAGTATGGGATAAGATTGAGTTCTTTGATGCTTTCCAAATAGAATGGGTAGAGAGATCTAAGAGTATTATGTCTGATTTCTTATCAAATGTAGCCATAAATAATAATGATATAACTTTGGTTGGGATCTCTATTATTGAAACCAAGATCAGGCCTGCAATTCCTGATAATGTATATAGTTGGAAAGTTTTTGAAGATGACAAGGATATTCTCTAGTTCATTCAATGCTTGTATGATTATGAAGGTAAGAAAATTTATTGCAATGCTTTATTTGAAACCATAGATAACAAGAAAACTATTTTTGCGACTGAAGTTGTTCAGTTGCCAACAAATGTTATACCTAAGGGTTTGGTTCAACTAGAAGGGATTTTTAGTGACAATGATGGTAACTTCCTTAAGATATCTGATGTCAAAATGGATAGTGTTGAATAAGTGAATATAGGGTTAGAGACTATCCCTAAAATGGTATACAATGGGAATAATTTAACNTTCCCCCCCCCCCCCCCCCCCCCCCCGCATCAGAGAAAATTTGATTAGCTTATTAAAGAAGTACAAGCATGTTTTTTCTTGGTCTTATGAAGATCTTACATGGAGGATCTATTTCAGAATGAGATTCCTCTAAATCATGATGTAAAACCTTTTAGAAAAAAGCAGAGACCTAGAAATCCTTTGCTAGTATTGAAGATGCAGGAAGAATTGATGAAACTTAGGGATGCCCAGATAATAAAACCAATTAGACATTCATCATGGGTGTCAAAACTTATGCTTGTGAGAAAAAAGAATGGAGATATCAGGCTTTGTGTTGACTTCAGAAACCTTAATGTGGAATCACTTAAAGATAATTATTATTTTCCTAATATGGAGGTGTAAGACCAGAAAAATGCATAATAGGCATATCTAGGTAACCACAAAACCCTAAACAATATGAAAACCTATCTAATCTAACATTAGAGCCATTGAAATAGGATTTCATAAAAAAAATGCAAATAACACATAAAAACTCCCTTCAAGTGATGCTCAAATGCTCTCCTTTCTTCTCCATAGAGTAGATTATGTTGCTCTTTGTCAATGACAAAATTGGAAAAGTGTTGAAAAGCCAAATACGATAGAAAGAATACTAGGAGATAGTGGTTCTAAATTTAAAAGAGAGAATTGTATCCCAATTTATATAAAATGAGAGGCAATTAGGTGAATCAGAATGCATAAAATCAATGCATAATGGAGGGAAAAGGAGGTAGGAAATTGGAAGCATGATTAGGGGAGAATCGAATGAGGAAATATGGGAGATATCATGAAGCACCTAAATAGGGATGTGAATCACAATTAAGGGATATGATGAATTAGGTGGGATTAGGAGGATTTAATTCAATAAATAAATAAATATTCCTCACAAATCAATAATTAGCATTTATGAAATTATTAAATCCCATAAATTATAATTAGCCAATTAATTAATTAAAAATTAATTAATTGTGAAGACTTAGGATAAGAATGAATAAATATGATTTATTCATAAAGATTAGGGACAAACCTTAGGTTATTCATCCCAAGAGGATAAATTAGTGAATTATTGATCAATTGAAGGTAATAATGCACAATTGGTTTGATTTTGATAATATTGATAAGTATTATGATCAATTATGATGATTCTAGAATAGTTTAGGAAATCATGAGGCATCGATGAGCCTTGACAATACTCTCATGATAATGATTGGAAATGATATTATGGCATCAATGAACTTGGATGGCACCAGAGGATAAATAAGATAAGGAGACATCGATGTACTTGGACAATGCTAAAGGATTGATTGAAAGAGATTGATAAGACATTGATATGAGTTTGGAAATGAATGAGTTCGGAATGATCTTGGATTGATTTAGGAAGATGATCAATTTGTCCAAAATGAGAGAAATGTTAGTAATTTATGACATGGAAGAATGACACAATATTAGTGAATGATAAGATCAAACACACAATATAGAATACATGTTAAAAGGGGGCACAAGCATTGAACCATTTTTAGGTGTCTACAGGAGGAAATTCTACAAAGAGTTACAGGGTATGACCTTCTATCTATGTGTTGGTAATAACTGAGAGCAGGGGATGAATCAATGGCCTCAAAAATATTCCAATAATCAACCCTTAAAACTTAGTACCACAATATTAAGCCTCTAGTTATCTTCAATCATATAAGATGAATGCCTTCAAATACTTTTATCAAATTACTACTACTCAGAATGCTTTGTAAAACCTTCTACTATATGTTTACCGAATAGAAGTCTGTTAATTTACCAAAAGATGGTAAATTATCTAGAGTACACCGATAAATCTAGTTAAGTTATGTGTAATGAAAAACATTAAAGTAATTACTCATAAACACATTGACACGTGGATTTTTAACGTGGAAACCCTATTAAGGGAAAAACCACTTGGGACCAGTTACCCAAAATTTTCACTCTTCTGAAGTGAGCTCGATGAAGAACCAACCCTATTAAAGGCTACAAACACACTGTTAGGTGTGACCTTGTTAGAGGATTTAAAATTTTAGTCTATCACTTGATATCGAGCATCTCTATGCTACCTTTCTTGATCAAACACTCACTCGACCTGTCACTAGGTATCTGGCATCTCATGTTATCTTCATGATCAAACATTTTGATACTCCTTGGGATGTATCTCAATATAGACAGGATCTTTAAATCATGCTTGGTTAAGAGACTTTCTGAATCAATGGTTAAACTAAAATAGTATGATATGTTCACATATACAACTTATACTTGTAGATTTTCATATCTATTATAATCTCATAAAACTATTTTGATCAATATATCTCATTTTATACCTTTGCTCCACTTTGATTCTTCTCAATGATGTTGTGCTCTATTGCTCAGTGTTTGCACAAAACTTTATCTCTTTACTCCGCTTGATTGATCAAGACTCTATGAAGTTGCTCTTCATCAATTTCTCTTCAACATCATGTTTTCATTCATTCACCCACCATAATTCATAATGAATTGAGTTGTCTCTTTAGAGACATGATATCACCATTATTAGATTCTTGATTTTCTTGATCTTGGCATGATCCACAATCTTAGCCAATTAGTTTTAAAGAAAAAATATTGTTTTATCTCGTAGACATCTTCTTGTCAACTGGACAAAATAGCTTTAAATCCCTTACTTATCTCTAGCTTATCTTGTCGATGAAAACAATGATAACTACCAGTTAAGTCTATATTTAGCTTTGCTAGCTAGATATTTTTTCATTTATGAACTCCAGTTATTTTGGTGTTTAACTCTTTGATAGATTTGGTCAACACTCCAGTTCTCCTCGGGCTTCTCCATTGGTTTACACTATGTTTCTAGTCGTCGGTTATGCTTGTGATTCTTCTCGTCGGTGTTCTTTCTCGGGCATCACTGTGACTTGACTGTCAATGATCTCTGTCCATCGGGTTCCACTGACCGTGGGTGTTTGAAGTCACATAGTGAATACTTGTCTTTTATGCATTATAGAAAGCATAATCTGTATCTCTCTGATTCTCTAAATTCTTTGACACTTTGATTATAACCAATTAGATTATATCAAGTTTCACATCAATGATAATACAATCCATTAACTAATTTAATGTCTTGCATTATCTTTCTACATTTCGGTGATCAACTTAACATCTTCAAACATTAAATTAGTTAGATGTCATCAATCTCTCCCTTTGGCATTGATGGCAACATACTACATTATCATACTATACTATCACTAATACAGTATGAAATTCACAGTTTCATCAAGCTTTTCTAATGTAACTATTACAAATGTCTGGTTCTCGGTAAGCTCAAATAGCTTAGATTTGTTTCATGTAGAGTGGTTGTCTTTAATCTTCAATCCCTTCACTGGATATATGTATCATCTGATATGTCTGTTATGATATTTTCTCTTCCTTAACTATTCCTCTTCTTGATAATCTCTTTTTCCTTTGAAAATAATCTTTCTCTTTGTCTAAAATCTCTCCCTTTGTTACTTCTCTTCTTTAGATGGATATTTCATATGTAATCAATTTCTCTCCCTTAGAATATTGATTAACTCTTTCTTCTGATTCTCAGGAACTTCAATTCAAGGATAATGATATAGTCTTTTCTGATCAATGAGATTAGCTCTCCTTTTGTAATATCTCTCTCTTTATCATAATGCAAATATCTCCCTGATGGTAATGAGATCATCTCTCCCTTTATATGATAATGGAATCATCTCTTCTTTTTAAAACAATGCCAAACAAAATAATCATCTATATCATGTTTCATCCCTTACATAATATATTCCTTGAATTTCCCTATCCATCAGCAATACATTATTCTAATTTTTGGTGCAGATTTGTACCTTACTATGTACAGATTTATCTGTTGCTGTCCATCTTAGTGTTTACATCAATATTATTGATCTTTAGATTTTGTATAGGTTGATGCAACCTCCTAGTTAGCTTCCTGATCGATAGACAAGGGTTGGACCCCTAGTCTCTATCTTAAGTACTCAAAATCACCCTTCGGTAATGGCTCGGTGAATATATTAGCTAGCAGTTCCTTTGATTGAACATATTCTAGTGTCACTTCTTTTTCTTGCACTTGTTCTCTCAAATAGTGATACTTGATATAAATATTCTAGTCTTAGCATGCATGACTAGATTATTAGAAATTTTTATTGCACTAGTGTTATCACAGTAGATAATTACTGGTTCAAGAATCTTCATATTCATACCTTTCAGTAATTGTTTAATCCATGCAATATTTGAGAAATTTGCAGCAATAACCACATACTCTACTTCTGTAGTAGACTAAGAGATGCATCATTGCTTCTTGCTTATCCATGTGACAATTTTGTCACCCATGAAGGATGCTTCTCCTATTGTGCTCTTTTGGTCATCAATGTTTCTAGCCCAATCAACATCTGTATAGACTTGTAGCTCAAATTTGCCTTCTAGTTTGTACCGTAAGCCATAGTCCATGGTGTTCTTTAGATATCTTAGAATTCTTTTGACAACAGTCATATGTGATTCTTTTGGATTAGCAGAGAATCTTGCAACTATCCCCACTGCATGTGTTATATCTGGTCTGGTATGAACAACATACATCAGTTTTCCAATCATAGATCTATATAAGGTTTGGTTTACCACATTGGATTTATCTTCTATTGTTATTTGACATCTGGTATCCATAGGTGTTCCAACTAATTTGGAATCTTCCATCTTGAATATCATTAGCACTTCCTTGATGTATTTGGACTGAGTGATATAAATGCCTGCATTTTGTTGAAGAATTTGTAGAACAAGAAAGAATTTGATCTCCCCAAACATAGACATTTCAAATTCTTTGCTCATTTCATTTGCAAAGGATTTGCATAACAATTCATTTCCCCCAAAAATGATATCATCAACAAAAATTTCAGCAATCAGAATATTACCATCGGTATCTTCTTTCAAGTATAGATTGCTATTTTCACTTGTTCTAACAAATTTTATCCTAATGAGATATGAGTGAAGTATTTCATACCAGACTCTAGGTGCTTGTTTCAATCCATACAAGGATTTATGTACTCTACATACCTTTTTTCTCTTGTCTAGATCAACAAACCCTTCTGGTTTTTCAATGTATACCTCTTCTTCAAGTATTCCATTTAGGAATGCAGATTTGACATCCATCTGGTATACCTTGAATCCTTTAAATGTAACATAAGAAATTAAGATTCTAACTCCTTCTAGTCTATAAATGGGTGCAAAGTTTTCACCATAATCTATACCTTCTTCTTGTGCATATCCCTTTTATACTAATCTTGCTTTGTTTCTAGTGACTTCTCTATTCTTATTCAACTTGTTTCTAAATATCCATTTGGCACCGATGAAATTCTTGTCATCTGGTCTTGGTACTAGTATCCATGTACTATTCTTATCAATCTGTTCTATTTCTTCATTCATAGCACTGACCCATTCTTCATTCTCCAGTGCATTGTTAACAAATTTAGGCTCAAAATCACAAAGTAAACATCTTATGTTCAGTGAATTACTTCTTGTTCTTGTTCCAGCTTTCTTGTCTCCTATGATTTGATTATGTGGATGAATTCTTATGATATACTTGGAAAATTTAGGTTCAGCTCTGTGTTCATCATTCTAATCAGCTTATTGGCCTTCGTTCTCATCTTCATTGTTTGAAACATCATCTTGAGTATTATACTAATTTTTGGTAATTGTAGCCTGATGCTCGGGTGCAATCTTTTGATGCTCAGGAGTGACACACTATTTCTCAAGTAGAGTGTCAAGTTCTGTATAAACAAACCTGTTGTGTTCCTCTGGTTCCTTTTTTCTTTCCTTATCATTCTTTTCTGCAAATTCATCTATTTTCACATTTGCACTTTCAATGATTTTGTTAGATGACTTTTTAAGACATTTATAAGCCTTGGTTTTGGTTGAGTACCCTAGAAATATACCTTCATCACTTTTGGAGTCAAGTTTTCCATTTCTATCATACTTCAAAATATAACATTGACTACCAAAGATTATGAAGTAACTTACATTGGGTGTATGACCATGCCAAAGCTCATAGAGTGTCTTCTTTGTGTCCTTCTTCAATTGTACTATGTTTAATGTGTAGACAACAGTACTAACAACTCCCCTCCAGAAAGTTTGAGTGATGTTTTTCTCAATCATCAATGTTCTTGCATAGTCAACAATTGATCTATTTCTCCTTTCAGCAATTCCATTTTGTTGTGGTGTTCTCAGTGCAGAAACCTATCTCTTAATTCTATGCTCATTGCAATAGTCAGTGAATTCTTCTGAACTAAATTCCCCTCCTCTATATAACCTTAAGCATTTCAATTTTTTTTCACTGTATTTTTCTACCATTGATTTATACCATTTAAACATCTTGAATGCTTCTGACTTATCTTTTAAAAATATGACTGTCATCATTCTAGAATAATCATCAACAAAGAAAATAAAATATCTATCTCCATAGTAGCTCTTTGTCCTCATGGGTCCACATATATCTATATGGACTAACTCTAGAATTGCATTAGATGTATGACTTTTACTCTTGAAACTAGACTTTGTCATCTTACCTTATTGACAATTTTTGCACATGATATGCTCGGGCTTAGTCATGCTCAGTAAGCCTCTCACATTCCTTTTGTTTCTTATCTTTATCATGTTTTCAAAGTTCACATGACAATCTTTTGTGCTGCAACCATATGTCTTTGTTTCTAGCCATTAAACAAGTGGTGTTAGTGTCATCAAGATAGAAAAGGTTACCTTTTGTTTTCTCACCGATACCAATCAACCTTCCTGATTCATTGAATATATTTTCTTAATTATTTTCAAATTCTACTCTGTGACCTAAATTGTTCAGTTGTGAAACACTTAAAAAATTATAATTTAGTCCTTTAACCAAGTAAGCATTTTCACATTTTATCAGGTTATTCAACATTATGGTTCCTTTACCTTCAATTGGACAAGGTGTATCATTTCCCATTCTCACTGAACCACCATTATAGTATTCAAAAGTCTCAAACCCTTTTTTATCACTGGTCATATGGTGAGTGCAGCCACTATCTATGATCCAGACATCATTTTTACTAACTTTAGATATGAGTGCATCTTCTGCATGGCTTTCTTCATCTTCATGTAAATCATCTTTCATGGCTATAAATACCATCTTGATGTCTTCTTCTGATTCGGTGTCAGTGTCATCAGCTCTGTTCTCAGCTAGGTAACAAGATTTCTTCCCTTTGTCCTTGTAGTCTTAGGTATCTCTCTTGTCATATTGTTGGTTGCTTCGGTAATCTTTGTTATCACCTCTATCAAACTTCTTCTCATATGATCTATCATTTCCTCTATCATCTTTTCTTCAATTTTGACATCTTGCAGCAAAGTGTCCAACCTCTTTACAATTAAAACCTACAAGTGGTAATTTACCTGTGTATTTACCTTTGCCTCTCTACAATGTTCTTACCATTAGTGCTTCAACCACATCAAGTCCTTGATC
Source organism: Thuja plicata (assembly GCA_018584345.1). Classification (NCBI taxonomy): domain Eukaryota; kingdom Viridiplantae; phylum Streptophyta; class Pinopsida; order Cupressales; family Cupressaceae; genus Thuja; species Thuja plicata. The sequence continues at coordinate 1,045,465 of MU227312.1, forward strand.
TTCATTATCACTGTCACTATCATTTCTAATAGCATGTCTATGACTTGAATTACTTATCTTTAAAGCAGATTTGAATGCAGATGGTAAGACACTATTATCAAATTTGTTCATCTCAAATGATATCAATCTACCAATTAGACTATCTGGAGTAACTGTATTGTTTGCAACTGCTCTCATTACTTGAATAGCAGAAACTCTAATAGCATAAACATGCAATAAGGTTCTTAATATTTTACTTACCACTATCTCCTCTTCAAGTACACCTCCAACTCCTTAGATAGCATTGACTACCTCTTTGATTCTGCAGCTATACTAAGTAATGTTTTCTCCTTCTTTCATCCTTAGGTCACCAAACCTCCCTCTTAGGCTTTCTGCCTTTGATCTTAGTAAATTTTCATCTCCTCCATGTACTAGTTTCAACTTATCCCACAATTTAGTTGCAGAGGTGAAGGTTTTGACATCTTCAAACCCAACATCAGAGAGTGATGATGCAAGTTATATCATCATGCAGTTATGCTCATGCTTAACTCTTAATTGCTCAAGAGTGTGAGGTCTTGTAGGAAACACATATTCAGTAGCTAAGTATTGAACAATATCATTTCCAATACCTGATAGGTGGAGTCTTATTCTACTTTTCCATGATGCAAAGTTGTCTTTATTCAACTTGGGCACATCTTGTTTGTTCATATTGTGATCTTTTTCTTGAGTTGTTAAACTCATTTTCTAAGCACACAAGCTCTGATACCAACTGTTAGTAATAACTGAGAGAGGGGGTGAATCAGTGGCCTCAAAAATATTTCAATAATCAACCCTTAAAACTTAGTACCACAATATTAAGCCTCTAATTATCTTTAGTCCTATAAGATGAATGTCTTCAAATAGTTTTATCAAATTACTATTTCTCGGAATGCTTTGTAAAACCTTCTACTATATGTTTACCGAATAGCAGTCTATTAATTTACCGAAAGATAGTAAATTATCTAGAGTATACCGATCAATCCAGTTAAGTTATGTGTAATAAAACACTAAAGTAATGACTCATAAACACATTGACACATGGATTTTTAACGTGGAAACCCTGTTAAGGGAAAAAACACTTGGGACCATTAACCCAAAATTTTCACTCTTCTGAAGTGAGCTCGGTAAAGAACCAACCCTGTTAATGGTTACAAACACACTGTTAGGTGTGACCTTGTTAGAGGATTTAAAAGTTTAGTCTGTCACTTGATATTGGGCATCTCTATGCTACCTTCCTTGATCAAACAATCACTTGGCTTGTCAATAGGTATCTGGCATCTCATGCTATCTTCATGATCAAACTTTTTGATACTCCTTGGGATGTATCTCAATATAGAAAGGATCTTTAAATCATGCTTGGTTAAAATACTTTCTGAATAACTGGTTAAACTAAAATAATATGATATGTTCACATATACAACTTATACCTGCAGATTTTGAGATCTATTGTAATCCCATAAAACTATTTTGATCAATATATCTTAGTTTATACCTTTGCTCCACTTCGATTCTACTTGGTGATGTTGTTATCTATTGCTTGATTTCAGCAAAAAACTTTAGCTCTTTCCTCAGCTTGATTGATCAGGACTATATGAAGTTGATCTTCATCAATTTCTCTTTAGCATCCTCTTTTCATTCATTCACCCACCATAATTCACAATGAATTGAGTTGTCTCTTTATACACATGATATCACTATTATTAGGTTCTTGATTTTCTTTATCTTGGCATGATCCACAATCTTATCCAATTAGATTTAAAGAAAAACTCATGTTTTATCTCATAGAGATCTTCTTGCCAACTGGACAAAATAGCTTTAAATCCCTTACTTATCTCTGTCTTATCTTATCGATGAAAATAATGATAATTACCAGTTAAGTCTATATTTATCTCTTTCAGCTAGATATTTTGTCATTTCTGAGCTCCAGTTATTTTTGGTGTTTAACTCTTTGATAGCTTCAGTCAACACTCCAGTTCTCCTTGGGCTTCTACATCGGTTTACACTATGTTTTTGGCTATTGGTTATTCTTGTGATTCTGCTCATTGGTAATTCTCATCGGTGTTCTTACTCAGGCATCACTGTGACTTGACTGTCAGTGATCTTTGTCCGTCAGGTTCCACTGACCATCGGTGTTTGAAGTCACATAGTGAATACTTGTCTTTTATGCATTACAGAAAGCATAATCTTTATCTCTCTAATTATCTGAAGTCTTTAACACTTTGATTATAATTGATTAGATTATATCAAGTTTGACATCAATGACAATACAATCCATTAACTCATTTAATGTCTTGCATTATCTTTCTGCATTTCAATGATCAACTTAACATCTTTAAACATTCAATTAGTTACATGTCATCATCTATGATGGATGGATTTTTTGGTTACAATCAGATTTTTGTCAAGGAGTCAGATAAATTTAAGACAAACTTTACTACCCTTTGTGGAACTTATGTTTATGTTAGAATGTTGTTTGGTCTCATGAATGTAGGGGCCAGTTTTCAGAGAGAAATGGATTTTTCTTTCAAGGAATTCATAAATATAATTATGGTTGTCTATCAAGATGATCTTACTGCATATTCAAAAAGGGCTGAGGACCATTGCAGGCATCTTGAAAACATATTTGGTAAGGCTTTGGAGTTTGGAGTTTCTCTTAATCCAAAGAAGTATCATTTTTCTTTTTCAAAGGGAAAGTTGCTAGGGAATATAGTGTCCAAAGAAGGAGTAAGAATAGATCCTGAGAGGATTAAAACTATTAATATGTTGACTCCTCCCAATAACATCAAAGGTGTCCAATCTTTCTTGGGAAAAATAAATTTTGTGAGAAGGTTCATTGTTAATTTTGTAGAGATCATAAAACCAATTTCCAAGTTCTTAAAGAAAGATGTTAAATATGCTTGGAGTCCAGAAGCTCAACAAGCTTTTGAGAAAATTAAATTGGCTATTCAGGAAGCACCAGTTATTACAAAAGGACAAGGAGGGATTTGAGCATCCAATTACATTTTTCAGCAAATCCTTGTAGGCAGCTGAGTTGAATTATAAAATTATGGAGAAGCAAGCTTATGCCTTAGTTAAGGCTGTCAAGGCTTTTAGGCCTTATTTATTATGTGCTAAGGTGGTTTCCTAGGTGCCTCATGCTACAGTCAAAGATATTTTTTCTCAAAGTGAGGTCACTGGCAAGAGGTGCAGATTGATCAATAGAATACAAGAATTTGATCTAGAGATTCATATTACCAAATTAGATAGAGGCTTGGGACTTGCAAAGCTCATGAAAAATTCAAACATAGAGCTTACCCAAGTAAATAATGTGCAAGTAAATGAAATTCCAACTAGCATTGAGATGCAACCATGGTATACTAATATTTTTTTCTTTTTAAAGAATAATAAATGTCCTGAGGATATGATAGAGAATCAAAGAAGGGATCTCAGACTTAAGAGTCATAAGTATGTACTAATACATGGAGACTTATATTGGGAAAAAAGATATGGAATTATTTTGTTTTTTCTTGATAAGACTCAGTCTGAGAAGTTATTAGCAGAGATACATAGTGGTGTTTGTGGAGGTCACTATTTAGCAAAGACAACTACACATAAGATACTTAGAGCTGGTTATTATTAGCCTTGTTTGTTCAAGTATACTCATCAGTTTGTGTAGAGGTGTGATTCTTGTCAAATATTTTCAAAGAAGCTAGTGTATTTAGGGGATTTGCCTTTGAATCCAATTTCAGTTGAAGTCCCTTTTTTCCCAATGGGGCATTGATTTTATTAGTGAATTTTTAGAGAAGTCTAGTGGGGGTCACAGTTGGATCCTTGTTGCCACAGACTATTTTACAAAGTCAGTTGAGGCTATACCAACCAAGAGGGAAACCAACAAGGTGGTCATTGATTTTCTAATAGATAAATATTTTGACTAGGTTTGGTGTACCCAGCAAGCTAGTAATGGATAATGATATGTGCTTTATGTCTGAAGAATTCATAAAATTTTGTGATCACTGTGGTATTGTGATCTCTTATTCTTCACCATATCATCCACAAGAAAATGAGAAAATAAAATCCAGCAATAAGAACATCATGAAGATTATCAAAAGAACACTTGAAAAAAATAAGAAAGCTTGGAGTTCAAAGCTCAAGTTGGCTTTGTGGGATTATAGTGTAACAATGAAAAGAGCTATAGGTATATTGTAATACCCACTCATAGTTTTCTTTCAATTTTTCATGTCGTACTCTTTTAGATAGTTATTGCAGTTGATTTGCCAGATTCTTTTAGGCTACATTTCATGTGAGTTGTTATTGTTTCATTTGATGGTGATTCTGGATTATGATGTTATGGGTTTATCATATGCATAGATAGATGTGATGATATTATCATGATGATTATTATATGTTGATTTCAGATTATGATGTACTTACCCCATACTTGCATGTGTATGGTTATCTTATATGTTGATATACTTGTGACGTGTTTATTGTGGTAGAGGACAGAGACATAGTTACTTGCTTTATGAGATCCACATGTTTGACCAATCCCTATCATTGTTTGTTATATTATATTGGATGTACATGCGTGCTCTTTTGATGACAGGATTACAGGTACAAGGCATCATCTTCCCTGAATTGGTAGTAGTGAGCATGCCCATATATTCATCTCAATGGTAAAGAGGGGAGGTAACATATAGATCCAAAACCCTAACCTAAGCTTATTTTCCTAAGTATTGGGCGAGTATCAGTTTGTCTACCTTACTTGGATTCATCTAGTTAACGTGAATTCATGGATCCTATCCATTTGTGTGTTTGAGGTGATTTTGGTTGATTTCATTTGTGTGCTTTGATATTGTGCGATTTATCATGTATTTGTGAAATTGATTATTATTGAAATTAATTATTAAATATATAGTATTTAATTAATTGAAAATTAATTAAATACCTATGTTTAGTTGAGAAATTAATTATAATGCAATTATTGAATATTTAAATTGAAATTTTAATTATATTAGCTTTTATGCTTTATTAAATAATTAAAAATTTAATTACATGGATAAGTGTGCTTTAAATATTTAATCTATTTAATATATATTTTAATTAATTACATGTACAAGATATTATTGAAAATTAAGTTTGAATTCAAAATGCAACTTGGTTTAATAAGTCAAAGTTGAGTTGTGCAAGTAAATATATATTATTAATTAATAAATGGGATTTTCTTTCCAATTTGGATGTGGAGTTAACTAAGTTAACTCAAGTGTCTATTTTGGGGGGGATTTTCTTGAAAGGTGGAAGTTGATTCCCTTTAGGGGAGTTTTCTTCTCATTTTCTCATAACAGGTTTTTGGTGAAGGCATTTTGGGGAGAAGAATTTTGGGAGAGCATTTTTGTGTGTTCTTGTTGTCTTGCTATTTTGTGAATTTTGTGTGTGCTTGGAGGCTTGAGAATTTGTGTAGATCTTGGCTTGGGAGTCTTCGTGGTTTCAGATTTGCCTTCGGAATTGGATTCAGAGGCTTCGGGATTCTCCATCTTCTCACAAAGCTTCTTCATCAAATTTTTGGTAGATTTGAGGTAGGGTTTGGAAAAAACCCCTTTTTGATTTCAGTTTGTGTATTTTTTTCTTTCCATGTGTTTGGATTATTTGCATTTCCTTATTAGGTATATTTATGCTTTTGCTTTAAATGGGTATCTTAGAAAACCCTAGGTCTATATTTTTTAGAAAAAATATAAGTTTGGCATAGTAATGTTATGCTGCCAAAATTTGGAGGAAAAATGTGCTTGGGAAACCTAGAAATTGAGAAAATTAATCTCCCTATAGTAGAGACTATAGTATCAAATAAATATTTTCTTAGAAATGTATTCTCATTGAAAACTTAAAATACTTGGAAAAAATCATGCTCCCTAGAAAAATACAGACCTTTAAACAAATTCACAAGACCAATAAAAAAATTGCCAAGAAAAAAACAAATTAGGAAAAAGACAAAAGGGAAAGGAGAAACAAAAAAGGAAAAAGAAATAAAAATAATAGTTTTTTTTTAATTCTTTCCATTTTCGGAAATTGAGCAAAAAAAATATATAATACATTTTTTTGGAAAAAGACAAAATTGACTTTTACCAAAGAAATTTTCAAAAAAAAAAAATTTAAAAATACACAAGAAATCCCATTAGAAAAGTTTTGGTTTAAAAAAAATAATTAAATTAAATTAAAAGTTTGAGGGGGGGCGGTGGGCTCCATCCACTTGCCCCACCCATGCAACCGGCTACGCATGCAGTCCAAATTGCAGCAGCCGGGCTGCCTTTCGGCACCCAGACTGCTACGGCAGCCCTTTGGGCACCGTGAATGAAGGAATGGGGGGTCGTGGGGGACCTGCTCCCCCTAACAAATTTAATAAAGTTGTTTTAAATTATTATTATTATTTTAAATAGTTTAAATTTTATTTATTATAATATGTATTTAATATTAATTTTTAATTAATATGTTGTTTATTAAACATTTTGTTTAATATTAATTTTTAATTAATTTAAATATATTAAATTTATGATATGTCTTTAATTAATGTATTTAGTGTTAATTTAAGATTAGTTTATGAACTTAATGTAACGCCCCGCCAGGGAACCCAAGAGAGATTAACCTAAACATGTCACTATGTGTGCTGAATAATTTTTTTTTTTAAAGTTAACATAAAGAAACATACAATCATGCGGAAGCGAATACCATTTATACACATGTCTTACACTCACATAGATTACATGACTCAAGGGTCCCATGACGTTGAATTACTTAAAACAATACACAACTAACAATATAACAAAAGATTCCATTTAGTTAAACATAACAAATACAACTTACATAACCATAAATTTAAACCTCATGGATAACCATGAACTCACATCCACTGCACATGTCGCAGGGTATGTAGTAATCACTCTAACTAATTACTATTACAAATTCTAGATTAGGTATCACATGCGACACACTAATACAAGATTACATTAATGAAATACATAGTAAATGATGAAAGATCATAAAGAGCTCATCTACAAGAAACCATCAAGCACCTGGTACAAGGACGTCGAATCTCAATGGATAAAGAATCACTACCACCCGTCCATGTGGAACCACAAAGGTCCACCCCACCGTGCTAAGGAGATAACAACAGATCCCGATCGGATATCCAAAACCAACAAGGCATAACCACTAAGCAAGGGATCTTGATAGCTCTCTAATCTGATGTACTAATCATCATAAAAGGTAAGACTCACTAATCCAGAGGCAACTGACAACGTAGGAAATCTAGCATGTGTAAAGGAAGGTGTCATCATGTAGGTCTACCCTTAAGTTCAGCCTAGATAATCACAACAGATTTCGGCACCTAAGTGACCATACACGGAGCTAATGTCCTCTCATACTGACAAGGCCCACTAACTATGTCAGATACCTCGCGGGGTAACTAACATCTTCTCCAAACCATCTTAGCCTATACTAGCACTCAAGCATGGGTGAGGATACATCTTATTAATTCATTTTAATATCCCAAATATGTCTTTAGTTATCACTTATTAAGAAACTCT
>MU227312.1:1053085-1104394 GCA_018584345.1 Thuja plicata
AGAAACTCTACAATAAGCAACCCTAGTAGTCTCTTACGGACACGGAACTTATTGCAAGCCACCTCCTACTACGCATCTAGGTAACCTACCCTAGGCTCAGAGATCCTAACAGATCTAGCATAGGTCATAACCCTAGTGTAACCCAAATCGGTATCCCATACAACAAGAATGGTCACACATAGGTACACACATAGGTACATAATCAAAAGGGTCATCATGGTCAATTCAGGATAATAGCATAGAGCACACACGTCACAAAGTAAAAGAAATATAATTACACCCCCCACGTCATATGTTGTTTGCTTTTTTTTTTTTTTTAAACTTGATTTAAAGTTTTTATTATTATTTGTTATTAATAGTTATTTTAATACTTATTTTTATTGAAATAAGTTAATGTTAAATAATTCTTTTGTTTAGATATTAGTTATTTTAAATTTTGTATTAGTATGGGTTTGATTAATTAGTTTGGTAGGTATTAATCATATTTAACTATAAGTTAATTGATGGATTATTAGTAGTTTTAATTTATATGTTGGTTAAATGGATTTTAAATCAAGGTATTTAAAATGGATTTATTTAAAGTGGTTATTTTAGTTTATTTGTGAATTTAAACTAGTTGAACTAAATTTAATTGTAAATTAGTTTAAATTATATGATTTATTAGTTAATTAATCACTTTTATAATGAGGTCATATTAGTGGATTAATTAGGCTAGTAAATAACATATATCGAGTCCTGATTTGAGATAAATTTAGGCAAGGGGATTCTATTGATTTAGTATTATGCACGTAAAAGTTCTAAATCAATTAATTTAGTTAACTTAAAATTAACTACTAAATCCTAGTCTTTAAGAGATAATTATTTTACAATGGAATCTATTTCCATCATTGCTAAGTGTAGATGTGTAAGAACTTGTTGTCAATTCTGCATGATGTAGTGATGTTCCATTTCTTATGCGATTATTTAAATGCTTCGGGTATCTGGAATCTTAGATTACCCTAGAATGTATACAAAGGCTGCGAGGGGTATTTTGTAGTTATGTTTATGATGTGGCATGTGTGCTTCATATGATTATCCTAAATTGACCATGTAAACCCTTTGATTATATTATTTGATTGTGTACCACTTTGTGACCGTTCCTGTTATATGGGATACTAGATTAGGTATACTTGGGTTTTGACCTATGCTAGATCTGTGTAGGGTAGGTTACCTAGATGTGTAGTAGGGGGTGGCTTGCAATAAGTTATGTGTCCATAAGTGACTACTGGGATTGATTATTGTAAGTAGACTTAATAAGTGATAGCTAAATATATAACTAGGAGATCTTAAAATGAACTAATAAGATGTGTTCCTCACCCATGCTTGAGCGCTAGTATAGGCTAAGATGGAAGATGAGATGATGCTTGCGACCTTTGAGAGGTGTGTGTCTAGCATAGTCAGTGGCCTTGTCAGTTTGAGAGGTCATTGATGCCATGTATGGTCACTTAAGTTTTGAGATCCATTGGGATTTCTAGGACAAAACTTAAGGGTTAGACGTGCATGATGACACCTTCCTTTACATAGTCTAGATTTTCTATGGATGTCAGTTTCCTTTGGATTAGTGAGTCTTACCTTTCATGATGTATAGTACACTTGGATTAGAGAGCTAATAGGATCCCTTTCTTAGCAGTTACTTCCTTATTGGTTTTGGATATTCTAGTGGGGTCTATTGTTATCTCCTTAGCATGGTGGGGTGGACCTTTGTGGTTCCACATAGACGGGTGGTAGTGATTCTTTACCCATTGAGCTTTGACGTCCTGGTTCTACTGCTTGATGGTCCTTATGCAGATGAGCTCCTTATGTTCCTTCATTGGTGTTTATGTATTTACTTTCCATTCTTGTAAATCTTGTATTAGAGTATCAAATGTGATACCTAATATGGATATTGTATATTGTGTAGATTAGAGTGATTACCACATACCCTGCAACATGTGCAGTGGATGTGATTTTATGGTGGTTTCATGGTTATCTATGAGGTTTGTAATTATGGTTTTGTAAGTTGGAATTGTTACATCTATACAAATGGAATCTTTTGTTATGATGTTTAGTGTGTTTTACTTTACGTAATTCAACATCATGGAACCCTTGAGTCTTGTAATCTATGTGAGTGTATGACATGTGCATAAATGGTATTTTCTTCTGCATTAATGTATGTCTCTTTACATAAACTTTAGAAAAAAATTATTCAGCAAACTTAGTTTCATGTTCTAGGTTAATCTCTCTTGGGTTCCCTAGCGGGGCGTTACATATATCTCCTTTTGAACTGGTTTATGGAACATGAGCTAGGTTGCCATTAAACAATTTGTTACCAGTCTACAAATTTATCTGAGATGAAGACATAGAAGTAACTGGGCTAATGCATAACGGGATGTTGCAGTTGGTATAGCTGGATGAGATCAGAAATGAAGCCCAATTATAGAATCAAAAGATCCAATAGCAGTCTAAGTATTTATTTGATCAGAGAGCATCAAAAAGAAAATTTTAGGTGAATGACATAATGCTCCAATGGAATGTAAGGATTGAGGATAAGGGGAAACATGGAAATTTTGAGTCCTTATGATTAGGACCATTTTTTGTGCATGAGTTACATGGAAAATATTCCTACTTCCTGCAAAGTCCTACTGGTGAGATACAGGATCTCCCTGTGCATGGGCAGTTCTTAAAGACATTCTTGTCCTAAGTTTTGGGTCATGCACACTGCTATATATATTTGTAAATATTTTCCTTCTTTCTTTTCTCTTATTTAGGCTTGTCTGTTATGGCTTTTCATTTTTTGAGTTGGTCTTCTCTTCCCAAAGTGTTGGTTTTCTAGTGTTGATCTTGCATTCAACCTTCCCCAGTCAGAGCCTATGTTAGCACTGTAAAAATCCTACAAGAAATTTTCTTAAGTCATGAGAGTTCTACTTTTATTTTCTCTGTCTCCAAGCCCTAATTTCAAATTTCCTAGCCGTTGGTAGAAAAGCCTATATCCTTGGTCAAAAAATCTTGCTAAACCCTAAACCCTCATGGGCTATTATAAAATCAAGTTACTTTTTATGTAACTTAATTTTCTTACATCATGTCTTTTAAGTTATCGTCGAAGGGGCCATGTTATTCCCTAAAGTATTTTCCTAGCGGGGTTTTAAAAATTTCCTAAATTTTCATCCCCAAAAATACTTTACCCTCATCATGTGTCATGCGACTCAATCTTGATCCAACAGTTGGCTTAATTACTTAAATCAAATATGCAGTCTATCTAGCCATCAATCCATTAAGCCTGTAGAAAACGTGTCTCAGTGGGTCCGGCTAAGGTCAAAAGAAAATGTTAAAAGGAAAGCAAGTTGCAGAAGATCTAACAGTCGGCTTAAAGGCTTAGTGATGAGATGTGCATGATCTCACCTTTAAGCCATTAATCCTGAATGATACTTGGCCCATGGTGGGCCTAGTACAGCAGTGAAGAAGAGATTAAAGTGATGGAACTTAAATTTAATCCGAGGGTAGGCACATTTCCTCAAAAAAGAAGATGTCATTCTTTGATCATCAAGGCATTGCTCCCTTTCGACACATGGAAAGTTGTCAGGTTTTGGGCCTGCTAGTGATCGGTTATAAAGTGATCAACTCAGAAAAGATCATGTGGTGTGTGTAATGCCTCAAATAAAAGTTGATCAAAATCTAACCATCAAGGCATTACGACATTGTATAATGCATCTCAGTTGGTCCAGATCAGCGACAAGGTAATTAAGGTAAATTGAAATCAAGTTGAATAAAATATAACGGCCAATGTATTACCTTAAATAAACAATGATCAAGATCTAGCCATTAAGGCATTGTGTCTGAGTGCCATGTGACATTGTTGATGTCATCATCAACGGGTAAAAAGGAAGCTAAATAGATAGTAGCTTCAAATAGGATCAATGGTAGGTGTAAAGCCTTAACCAAAAGAAGTAGTCAATCTAACCTTTGAGGCATCACGCCTTCTTGACACATGTCTATCCCGGTCAGTGCGGGTCAGAGGACAAAAAGGATTTCTCAGAGCTAGTAGTAAAGTCTTGCAGGGAGGTTAGTGGGACTTGTGTTTGTGAAGGCATGGATGATTAAAGGGTGGTAAAGTAAAATTCAATCTGACAGTGGGCGTGAAGCCTTAAAACAAAGTTGTGTGAAATCTTATCATTAATGCATTGCACTAACATGACACATAGAGGTTGGAGGCAATGGCATATTCACGGAGGTCTGAAGATGTAGTATAAAATGTCAGTGAGTGTGTGACAAGAATTTTTCGTAGGGTAGTAGCGGTTTAGCAAGAAAATGTGAAACGGTCACGAGTGCGCAACTAGAGGCTAGTGGTCAATGTCGCATACTCGCACCAGTTAAGAATGGTTAGTAAAGTATATCACGAGTAAATAAGGAACCATCATGTGTCTAGTCCAATCAGAGAGGAAATAGTGAATATGAAGTAGAGAAGGAGATCGATGGCTCTTGCTCACTCATGAGGCATAAGAGGATATTTGTTAATGCGTATTGAGTGAGTGATTAAGCGACACCTAGAGAAATCAGATTGTGAGCCCGGGTAACATAAAAAGAATCGGCAGCCATGTTTTAAAGTTGTGAAGATATGCAATCTCTGTCATTGAATTTCAATTCCGTGCCACCTATAGGCATTATAAACTGAAATTCAAATATTTAAATCTTTGACTTAGAGGGTTTCATGGTGTTCGACTGATATTTTGATCTCAGAGCTATAAATGTTGTGATCTAATATTATTGATCGATTTTGAACAGTTGTTTAAGATGAGAGGAATATAAATATCATATTTCAAGATGTATTTATGTCAAGACTTGATATAAAAGGGCTTTATATCAAAGGATAAATGCATTTAGCGGCACCTGGTCATTTCTGCATTTATGTGAGCTACTTTCAAAGTCATGCTTGGGAATTCTTTGACCCTAGGGTACTGCGCTCACATCCATGGACTATGGTAGATAATTTCAAGATTAGATCAGAAGTCCACAGAATAAAGAGAGATAGGGTTTCAACTTGACAATCAGAATTAAATGCTTGACATTATTGGTTGTAAACCCTAACCCTAAATGGTCTGAAGCTTGTAGCATTCTTGTTCCTATAAAAGAATATTCAAGACCATTTAGAAAGGGATGGAATTTTATGCCACAATGAGGCTTGTAATCTCTGCATGTTAAATTAAGACTATCAATGGTCTTTTGGCTCTGATTTTTCATGTTTAGATGTTTTATCAATAAGATTTGTCTATATCTCCTTGCATTTTGTGAATTCCTATTGAATTGTAATGTCTTTAGTTTATTCCTATTGAATTGTAATGTCTTTAGTTTAATCTCTTGTACTCATTTGGGTTGATTTTTAAGGAATTTCAATCCATCACTTTGTAAGGTAGAGGATCTAATTGCTTTAGGGTTTCTTTCAAAGAGAATTAAACATCCTTAAAAAATTTCAATAGTAAAGGATAAAGGTGAATTGGATGATTACATCTGCTTCTAGGAAGGGTGAATTGAGTATGTAAGGCTTAGTCAAGTTTAGTGATCATTTGTAGGATTTATATATGATGAATGTTATTGTTTAAGAGTCTTTGCATTTAAAGTGACTCCATACCCACTGGATAGGGCACTAGTCTTATATGTTAGATTTGTGGTTCTCGTCCAATTTTATAAAAATTGTTACAATTTATTGGTTTCATACTACATCCACCATTCCTGCCTTCTTATAAAGTTGTTATAGTTTGAAAGGCAGAAGATAGGTAATACCCACCTGAGGTTTTGGAGCTCAAAAGGTAGAGGGTTTGAGGACCTTTTTGGATGTTTCTTCTTCTTCTTATTGAATCAGTGCATGGGTCTATAAAGAACTTACCTGAGCTATAGGTATACCAAGATCAATAAGAAAAATAACTAACATAGGTTTTAACAAATTATTAAGAAATTGATCCAAAACCCTAAAGAAAAATTCTTCATATAAATGCATTTAACACTACCCAAATTTCCTTCATAGAGCATCCAAAAGCTATAAAAACACAACCCAAAAGATCAAATTCATCGATTTATTGCTCTACAACAAACAACACACTCCACCCATTTGAAACCATGAAGAACCATTTGAAAATTCACATATCCATTCCAATGGATATAGGTAACGCAGAATACATTATCGACAGCCTAGATTGAATCTTTTCACAACTTTAAAATGGAGTTGTAGATCTATTTTTAATTTATTCACGAGCCAACAATCCAATTCGGACACGCGTCGCTCCATCGCAATTACTTAAAGAATATCTATCAATCATATTTTGTTTGAGGCTTAATGCTTACCACACAATAAAAATATATCTACCTGAAGATTAACATTCCTGAGCTCAGCCACCTTCCACATGGCACACAGGCGTAAACCTGCAAATTTTATTAGTCAAGAATTTTACATTCAAGGTATAACGCCTGTCGCTGGATTAAAACACATCTGATAAATTAGATCATTGCTGCTACCTATTGAAGGATGACAAATTGGCATCATGGTGTGATGCCTTGATAAATAAAGGGACTACATATTCCGTTTAAGGTATTATTATTTTCATTGATCAAAATCTGATCTTACAGTTCATGATCCTACCGCCAACTAGTTAAGATGTTGACCTCATGATCTCAGAATAGACAGGTGTCACCTAGGTGCGATGCCTTGAAGCATAAAGTGTCTTCATCTCATGATCAAGGAAAATTTCATGTTGTTGGATGAAAATAAACATGCTTGACACCTAGGAGAAATAAAGTATTATGGGGACTTAGGAACTTGGGAAAAATTAAAGTGGACCCCATGCATAACATAAGAAATATTAAAATGGCCCCACTCGAAGACCTAAACCCCATGGGTTTAAGAACTTAAGTCGTTCAAAAAGTAACTCGACTTTATAACAAAATTATGAGACCTAGAGTTTTTTTCATGAAATAAAACAAAGGTTTTACAAGAGACCTTAGGGTTTATGAACCAGGCCTAAACACCATGAAATTTTTAAAATATCTAGCAATAGGGAAAAACATTTGCAACCCTAACTATGCTCAAATCAATATTCATGCCAAAAAGAGAAATTATAACCAAAAGTGGCTCTGACTAAGGATGCTTGATTGCAAGATCAATGCAAGAAACTAGAACTTTGGGAAAAGCATACCAAGAACAAGACAAAGCTCTGCAGCAAAAAAACTCTAGAATATATATAGAAATGTACATCCTACATAAAACTAGCACACCTAAAACCAACTACCTATATACATGACTATTGTGCATGGAAATAAACTTCAATTAAAGAAAGGTTTTAGGAATTCTCCATGCACTGTAAATTCCAATACCTCATCATCCAAATTTCTCAAGAAATATGAATCCTTACCATGTGTCTAATGAATAACATAGGGTTCTAACCATAAGGATCCAAAAATTTTATGTTTCCCTTTGTCTTGAGCTTTAGTATTCCACTATAATACCATGTCATCTAGCTGAAAGCTTTTATTGTTGACTCTCTTGTCAAATGGATACTTCATTTTTTGTTGCCTCTTCAATTTTTTATCCTATCCCTCTTGTCTAATTTCATCCAATTCAATCAATTGGACCATTTTTTTATGCATGGAATCACTCACTTCCAACCCTTCATCCTCCATCAATTTATAAACACGAATCAAATTATTCAATGGTAATATGGCATGCATACCATATACCAATTCAAAAGGGTACTTTTCATTAGCCTTTTTCAAATTTACTCTATCAGTCCATAAAGCTAGTTTTAACTTAGAATGCCAAGCTCTTTTATTTGTTTTCAAAGTTTTCTTCAAAATCTATAGAATTCTCTTATTATTGGATTATGCTTATCCATTAGCTTGTGGGTGGGAAGAGTATGACATCATAATTTCATATTCATCACAAAATTCCTTAAACTCTTCTGACCTGAAACACATTACATTGTCCATTATTATTTCATAGGGACACCAAATCTAGTCAGAACATTTTCCATCAAAAATTCAATGACAACTTTACTAGTTGCTTTCCTAGTAGGAATTGCCTCTATCCACTTTGTGAATTAATCTGTGGCAACCAATATCCAACTATGTTCATCACTAGATTTATCTGAAAATTCCCCAATGAAATCAATCCCCCACATGGCAAAGGTGCCTCAGAAACTATTGGATTTAGAAACAAAGCACCTAAATATTTTAGCTTGGAATGAAATCTCTGACATGCTTCACACTTTTTAAAAAATTTGAAAGAATCGTTAAATAAAAATGACCAAAAAAAATGATCCCTAAGGATCTTGTGAGCAGTAGTCTTTGCAGAACAATGTCCATCACACACACTAACATGCATCTCTTTTAGAACCTTTTAAGCTTTCCATTCATCTAAGAACAACAAAATTACACCATTTCTATCTTTCCAATACAAATCTCCTTTTACTAATGTGTATCTTTGAGCTTGCAACCTGGGGGCTCTTTTCTGATTATCAGTCATAGTCTCAAGGCATTTAGCATTTTTGAGAAAGTATATAATATCAACATAGCAGGGTTGGATTTCAATACTAGTCACTAATAGATATTGTATTCCCAAATTATTTACCTGAACCGAATCTATATTCTCTTCATTAATTATCTTTGCTAAGCCTAATCCTCGTACTAATTTGGTAATATGCATTTCCAAATTAAACTCTTCAATCCTATTGATCTATTTTCATCGCTTGCCAGTAACCTCACACTGGGAGAGAATGTCCTTGATTACTACATGAGGTACATATTCAATCACTTTTTCACAAACCATATAAGGTCTGAATGATTTTATAGCTTTAACTAGGGCATATGCTTGTTTTTCCATCATCTCATAGTTTAACTTTGTAGCTTGGAGAGATTTACTGAAAAATGAAATGGGATGTTCATACCCTTCTTCATCTTTCTACAGTATCACACCATCAATTGTATGAAAAGATGCAAAAGAAAATAATGAAAATGGCCTACTATAATCAGGAGACCTCAAAAAAGGTTCTTCTTGAGTTGTCTTCTTGATTTTCTCAAAAGAAAATTGTGCTCCTTTATCCCACTCAAAATTTGCATCCTTCTTCAATAATTTAATTATAGGCTTAGCAATCTCTGCAAAGTTAGCAATAAACCTCATCACAAAATTAATCTTTCATAAGAAATATTTCACTTCTTTGATAGTCTTTGGAGCAGTGACCTTTTGAATTGCTTATATCCTCTCTGGGTCAATTCTTACTACCTCCTTTGACACAATATGTCCCAACAACTTTCCTTATCTTACTACAAACTAACATTTCTTAGGATTCAAAGAAACACCGTATTCCAAAGCCTTGTTAAAAATCTTTTCAAAATGACCACAATGATCCTCTACTTTCTTGGAATATGTTGTCAAATCATCTTGATAAATCACCATAAATAAATCAATAAATTCTTTGAATACAACATCCATAGCTCTCTGGAATGTCACCCCTACATTTATGAGACCAAATGGCATTCTAATATACACATATGTACCCCAAGGAGTAGTGAATGTAGTTTTAAATTGCTCTGATTCCTTTACTAACACATGGTTGTAAACTAAAAAAACATCCATCATTGATAATAAATCACAACCAGTAACTTTGTGCAACATTGCCTCCATGTTAGGAAAAGAATAATTATCCTTTAAAGATGCAATATTCAAGTTCCTAAAATCAACAAAAAGCCTTATATCACCATTATTTTTCCTCACTGGGACCAAATTAGAGACCCAAGTTGAATGTCTTATGGGTTGAATAGTTCATGCATCCCTCAACCTCATTAATTCGTGTTGCATCTTGGGGGCCAATATTGGGTTGATTGGTCTCTGCTTCTATATGAATGGCTTGGCAACTAGTTTTAGTGGGATGTCATGCTAGAAAAGGTCTTCCCTATAGGCTTTTAGGTCCTCATATGACCAGGAAAACACATGCTTGTGTCTTCTTAACAATTTTATCAAATTCGCCCTAACATGGGAATCTAACCCCTTTCTAATATATACCATTTGAGGTATTATTTATGATCCCATATTTACTTCCTCCAGATCATCAATTTTAGGATTGTTCCTATTTGACAAATAATCATCTTGGTCACTGAATAATGCTTCTAGTTCTATCAACCCCTTAGGAATCTCATTAGAACTTAACTAGACTACGTCATTTCAAAAACAATATCCTTGTCATCAATCACCTCAACTAAAGCATTGCAATCTACATGTTGGCCTTCATAATGGTCAAGGGAATGAAAAAACCTAAGGATATCTTGGTCATCCTCAAAAACTTGCCATGTGTAAACATTATCAGGCACAACTGGTCTACTCTTAACTTTCACAATTGATACCCCACATAAGTTAAAATCACCATTATTTAAAGAAACATTGGCCAAGAAATCAACCATAATGTTTTTTTAACCTTTCTATCCATTCAATGTTAAAGGCATAAAAAAATTCAATGTGATCCCAAATAGCATGCTTGTACATCTTTAATCTATCATTTTTTCCAGCATACTTGGATCTAACTTGTGCTACTACTAGCTCATAATCCCTAAAAACATTTAGACATTTGATACCATGCCTAGTAGCAATATTTAACCCCAGAAACAAGGCTTCATACTCAACAGTATTAGTGGTACATTGAAAAGTTAACAATAAAGAGTACTTGAAAATAGTACCTGATGAAGACATAAATATAACACCAACTCTTGATCCCTCTTTGGAACAAGCTCCATCAATGTACATCTTTCATATGCCACCTTGTTGTTTCTTCATCTCTCCAACCAATGGATAAATATTTTTGCATTGTGGAAGATCTTCTCAACTTTTAAGTTTTCCATATCGACATTCACACAACAATTAAGCATATCATTTTGCAATTTTTCAATAGTCACTGGTGCTCGTGGCTCTCTATACAATTTTACTTCATTCCCATTTACTAGGATTATTGCATAAGATAAATCCAATTATACACGACCTCCAACTATTGTAGCCCACTTTCTAGACATAGAGTGTTTTAATGGGGTTGGGTATCTACAACAACTACATCCATTTTGTAAGTTTCCTCAGGAAAGACAGTCATCTTAACCTCAACTCCTTTCAAATTTCCAACCACAGGGACCTCTCTATTTTCCATGGCATAACACCTTCCATAATAATTTTCAACATGCATGACCGATTATTTCATCACTCCATATAGAATTACATTTGTAACGACACCAAAATCAATCATATAATTTTTTACAAGTTTTTTTGTTTATCTACAAGTTTACATAGAAAGGATCTACATGGGAGGGTTCTTGGGTAATCACATTGCCCACATATAAGATAGGGGTTTCTGGCTCATGAATAACACCCTTCATTTTTTGATCCCTTTTATTATCAACAGGGACATCAACTATCCCCTTGAAAAATGACATTGTAGCCTCTCTATGTTCCTTTATTTTTAACATTTCAATCAAGGGAACTGAAAATTTAATTTGTGTAAGGGCACGTTTCATATTAAAAAGAGGTAATCTAGACAATATGTCATGTATGCTCTTACCTTTTCTTCTCTTTTCAGTAACAACTTGCTTGTCAACTTATACTTCCTTCTTTTCTCCTTGAGCAGAAGAAGACTCTCCTTGTTTTGTACCTTCCTTCTTATTTTCATCTTTGCTTTGAGATCATGTAGCAACCTTTGAGGCACTTTCTTTAATCAACACAGAAGCAGGATTACCTTGAATAAGCTCTACCTCCTATTTCTCAAATTGTAAGCACTCCTAGCTTGATTGATTTCTGCTATGGTCAAAGATCTTTTCTCCTCCTCACTAGGTAATCTAAAATGAGGATGTTCTCTATCATTACCTAAAGTAAAGATAGTATTTTGTAGGATAGTATCAGTTTCATCATCTGAATCTGAGAAAATATGTTATTGGTATCTTTAGAAATGTCCTTTCCTAGTATCTACATCTGTAACTAGATCATAATCTTCAAAAGACCACATATCATTATGTATGTTCATATTGAACATATTTACCATAGGGTCTTCTTGTTCTAGGCTCATCTGCTCACTGTTGTCCTTCATTTGTTCAGCTAAATCTTGAGCAAAAACACATGGAAAACAAGAGTGGAGAATATTGCAAGTACCACACCAAGGGGTATTTTCTACATTATGTGCAACATTTATTTTCAAAGGATCAGGGGTTACCTTAGTCTTTTGGCTCTCCTGACTTTCAATAATAAGCCTGTCATCTTTCCAATTTGTCTTGTATGTCATATCCATCAAATTTGGGAATCTATCATACCTCTTATATTGATACCTATTTTCATAAGGAGCCCAGTCATTTTTGTCAAACTTGGCAGCAAGGTATTTTACTACACTTACCAATTTATCCACCCTATCCTCCTCCTTAGCAGGTTTACTTGTTTGTCCTTTTGTATCCTTCCACAACCTTCCATCTTCTCTCTTTCCCATTTTACCTAAGGATTTCCTATTACTTTCAATGTTTATAGCCATTTTATAAGCTTCCCTTAGACTATGTGGACTCTTATCCCTTATAAGGTATGACATTTTTCCTTCTATAGCATTGAAGTATGTAGTTAAACATATTTTCTCATCTTCTGTCAAAACCTAAAATAACTTGTTCATGGCCTTTTGAAACCTATTATTGAAATCTTCCATACTTTCATTTGGGAACTTCTTTATAGTGTTAAATCCATTCAGCATAAAACATGAATTAACATGTTCACTATATTATTCCCTAAAACATATAAAAATCTCTTCCCAAGATGCAACACTATTTTCAGGTAAATTCCTATACCAATCTCTAGCATCTTTGTCCAAATATTGAACAAATAATTTTATGAGTACATCCTCATGATAAATCTCAAAGTTATTCATCTTGCCAGTAAATTCTTTAAGATGTCCTTCATAAGTTATAGTATTATTGACACTAAACCTAGGGTCTTTATCTCTTACCTCATTTGGAATGACATTTGGGTAACCAAGAATGTCATCAAAGAAAAAATGGACAGTACCTATCCAAATGGATAGGTATCCTTTGAAAATTTGTAGCAACATGAGCTCCAATTAATCCTACTACAACTCCCTAATTTTTTGTGTTGTTTGATATAGAAGCAGTAGAGTGGCCACCCAAAATTTGTACACCTTGGGCTGGACCAACAGTCGGATTTCTTTGAAAAGGACCAACTACTTGTGTATCACTTTTTGTTGCATTATTATTTGTACTAATATTCAAAAAGGCTAACTTCTCTTTCCTCTTAGTAGTTGTTGCTTCCAACTCTACCTTTTCCAATAGTTTGGCATCCTCCTCATCATCTTGCCTTAACCTCTCCAAATAAAGATCTAGTTGTGTCATCCTACTTAAAAAGGAACCTCCTTTGATTTTGGCTCTTCAATATGAATACCTGATGTCTTTTTCTTTCCCTTATTCTTAGGGTCTTGAGTAACCAAAATTTGATAGATGATAGGTTGCTCCTCAACCCTCTTAGGTTATTCAACATAGTTCATTTCTTCCAGGTTCAACAATTGCCTCTTCATTTGTTCAACCCTAATCTGATATTGTCTTATCTTATTTTCTCTTTTTTGTCTGATGGAAATCTTCTTCTGGATTCTCTTATCCAATTCAAAAATTTGTTCAGCCATACTGTCAGAATTTGGGAGAGTAGTGTTAGGTTATAAAACCTCTCTCTCACTAGGAGAATGATAATCTTCATATGAAACTAATCCCAAGTTTGCAGCCTCTTCATATTCTGATGCATTTCCTTCATGCCTCCATTGGATTAGCTCTTCTACTCTAGTGTTCTCCTCTTGTCTCTCATTTTGAGGGACACTCCTGTTATTACTCCCTTTCATTGGCTGATCAATTTTAGAGGTAGTTGGAAGCCCATCTTCCAATTTGTCTTCAGGATGTCTTCTCACCCAAGATTTGGTATATCTATTATTCATTTTGAGGAAGTGCATATAGAATTATATCTATTACTCAGCACTGTTGCAGAGATCTCTCAGAGTCACCACCCAAAACTAGTTGGGAAAATACAATACAAATCTAAATGAACACTCTAAAAGGTTTCACAAGACAAGGATAACAAAAGGAATCTAGGTAAGAGTAACTATATGCTTTTGAAGGCCAACTCACTACCTTTAGTTTTATACAAATGACTAGAGATTCTTTGAAAGGTTTATAAAAACTTTTGCTTCTCTATCCCCAGTGGAGTCGCCAATTTGTTGGAGCCTTTTTTTGTAGACTCCTTTATAGAAGAAATGCTTGACTCTATGCAACCCAAATCCTGATTATTCCAAGAAACAAGTCCAATTAATGAGAATTAAATCATCCTTCACTTTGAGCTCCAAAAGCTCAGAAGGGTGTACCTTACTTTTGCCTTTAATATTTAGTAGCTTCTAAAATAGGCAGGCATAGAAGATGTAACATAAAATGTAAATGATAACAGTTTATATAATAATTTTATGAGAACCACACAATCTATCATATCAGACCAATGCCCTATCTATTGGGTATGGAGTCACTTAATATGCAAAGACCTTCAACAAAAAAATACATCAAATGTAAATCCAGCATATGATGACTAAATCAAAGTATGCCTTACATAATCCATTCAAACTTATTAAAAGAAGAAATAACCATTAATTTTTTTACAAATTTCTACTCACTGAAACCATCTTAAAGATTTTAATTATCTTCTTGAAATAAACCTTAAACCAATTAAACACTTTGCCTTACAAAGTGATGGACTGAAATTTCCTTAACAACCAATCCAAATGAGTATACAAGCTGGAACAAAGACAACTATTCAATTAGATCACACAAATGACAGGAATTACAAACATGTATTGATATAAAAACATCAATTACATATGAAATTAGAGCCAAGGAGAACACTAAAATTCTTAATAAAAAATATGCAGAGCTTTACAAGCCTTTTGTGGCAAAAATTTCCCATCCCTCCAAAGTGATCCCGAAAATCCTTTTATAGAAACAAGGACTGCAACAAGCTCAGGATCCTTTAGGGTTAGGGCTTAAATAATTTTGATTACTACATGACAGAATAAATTAATTCAATTCAACAACCAAGAAGCTCTGACATCATCAAGCTGAGACTTTCATTTAATTTGTCCCATTGAAGAATTTGATATGGCCATCATCCATCTTGGGAAATAGAAGAAGAAAGCTCTGCAGAAGAAATAATGAATGGAATGTTTGATTTGTATTTAATTACCCTGGGAAGATTTGGCCCTTCAGAATTGAAAAACACCAACTAACCCTTCTTGAAAACCTCAGCTCCTAAAGAACATAATCTGATTTTCATTTATACAACTCTGGAAAGGACCTTTCATTAATGGAAGAAGACAAACATAGGGTTTTAAAAAGGATTAAGAAACTCATCATAAACCCTAAAGAAATAACCTTCGCATAAATGCATTTAATATTTCCCAAATTTCCTTCACTCAGCATCCAATAGCTATACAAACACAACCTAGAAGATCAAATTCATCGATTTATTGCTCTGCAACAAATGACACACTCCACTTTGAAACCATGAAGAAACCATTTAAAAATTGAAATATCCATTCCAATGACTATAGGTGGCATGGAAGACATCACTGGTGGCCCAGATTGAATCTTTTCACAACTTTAAAATGAAGCCTTAGATATCTTTTTAAGTTACCCATGAGCCAACGATTCGATTTGGACACACGTCGCTCTGTCGCGATGCCTCAAAGAATATCTATCTATCATCTTTTGTTTGATGCTTAATGCAGACTGCATAATCAAAATACATCTTCCCATAGATTAACATTCCTAAGCTTAGCCACCTTTCGATGTGGCACACAGGCATAAACCTATAAATGTTATCTGTTGAGCATCTTACATTCAAGGTATAACGCCCGTGGCTGGATTGAAACACAACTAACAGCTCAGATCATCACTGCTAGCTATTGAAGGATAGACACTTAGCATCACAGCATGACACCTTGATGAATAAAGGGTCTGCATCTTTCTTTCAAGGTATTATGCTTTTCATTTATCACAATATGATCTTATGGTTCATGATCCTATTGCCAACTATTAAAGATGTTGACCTCATGATCTCATAATAGACAGGTGCGTAATGTCTTGAAGCATAAAGTGTCTTCATCTCGTGATCAAGGAAAAGTGACCATCGTTGGAAGAAAAGAAACATGCTCAACACCTAGGAGAAATAAAGTATTATGGGGACTTAGGAACTTAAGAAAAATTAAAGTGGACCCTGTACATGACATAGGAAATATTAAAATGGCCCTGCTCGACTACTTAAGACCTTGATGAACTATAATTGATTGAATGTTTGAAGATGTTAAGTTGATGATCACCGAGCTACAGAAAGTTAATGCAAGACATTAAATCAGTTAATATATTGTATTGTCATTGATCTCAACTTGATATACTCTGATTGGTCATATACATATTTTCAAATACTTCAAAGAACCAAAGAGATAAAGGTTATGTTATCAGTAATGCATAAAAGTTCACTATACACCAAGTGACAAACACCGATGGATAGAGAACCCCTAGAAGAGTCATAGTGTAAACTGAGAAAGATACCCGAGCAAGCATTATCGATCAAAACCAAAGTGATACCCGAGAAGAACTAAAGGTCATAGTGTTTCCTTATGGATAGAAAACCCCAACAGATATAGATTCCCATGGACAACTAAAGTCAAGACCGAGAAAATAAGGAGTTAAACACTGATCAGAACTGAAGTTCAGAAATGACAAAAGACTTAGCTGGCAGGAGCTAAATATGGAGTTAACTATTTGATTACTTTGTTTTCATGGACCAGTTAAAATCTAAAGATAAGCTAGAGATTTAAAGCTAGTTTTAATCCCAGTTGTCAAGAAGAAATTTACGAGATAAAACTAAAGCAAGCTTTAAAGAAAGAATGGTGAGATTTGCGGATCACATCAAGAACAAGAAATAAAAGGACTTAGAAATCATGAAATCATGTCTATAAAATAGACAAGCTAATTAATTATAAAAAAGAGGATGCTGAAGAGAATTCTGGTGAAGATAAGAATTCTTCATATAGATCTGATCAAACAAGCTGAAGAACAGAGCTAAGATTTCTGCGGACACTAAGCAATAGAGAAGAAACAACATTCACCGAGTAGAAAGAAGTGGAGCAAATAAATTGAAGAGAACATTGATCAGAAGAGGTATTATGAGCTTACAATAGATCTAAACATCTGCAAGATTAAGTTGTATTTATGAACAAATCATATACTATTTCAGTTTAATCATTGATTCAGAAAATCTCTTAACAGAGTAGGATTTAACCATCCTTTATATATTGAGATACATCCCAACAAGTATCAAAAGGTTTCTCATGACGATAGCATAGTGAATGCCACATATCAAGTGACAAACTATTAGTTTTAAATCCTCTAACAAGGTTGCACTTAACAGTGTGTTTGTAACCTTTAACAAGGTTAGCTCTTCAATGAGCTCACTTTAGAAGAGTGAAAAATTTGGGTTACCGGTCCCAAGTGGTTTTTCCCCTAACATAGTTTCCACATTAAAAATCCAAGTGTCAAATGTGTATATGGTTCATTTCTTTGATGTTTTTCTTTACACGTTACATAAATAGGATTGATCGTTAAACACTAATTTATTTATTGTATTTCGATAAAGCTTAAGATAAGATAGACTGCAATTTGGTAAATCTTAAGGATAGGATAAAAAGTATAAACACCGAGAAGTATATACATGTTATTTTCACACAAGGCATACATCTTGCAGGATTGAAGATAACTAGAGGTTTATATTTGTGGTATAATTTTTTGGGTTGATTTATTGGATTAATTTTCAAGGTCACTGATTCACCTCCCCCTCCCTCTCCTTTATTCTAACAATTGGTATTAGAGCTTGTGTGTTTAGAAAGAGAGTTTAAAGACTCAAGAAAAAGATCACAAGATGAGAAAAAGGGATGTGCCTAAGTTAAACAAAGACAACTTTGCATCATGGAAAATAAGGATAAGAATCCACCTATCGGGTATTGGAAATGATGTTACTCAATACTTAGCTACTGAATTTGTGTTACCTACTAGACCTCCAACAATTGATCAATTGAGAGAAAATCATGAAGACAATTATATGATGATAGAAATTTCTTCCTCACTCTCTGATGCTGAATTTGAAGATGTCAAATCATGCACCACTGCAAATAAAATTTGGGAAAAATTGAAGCTAGTACATGGAGGAGATAAGAATGTGGTAAGAGCTAAGGCTGAAAGCCAAAGAGGAAGGTTTCATGACCTAAGAATGAAAGGAGGAGAAAACATCACTCAGTAGAGCTACAGAATCAAAGAGGTAGTTAATGCTATCCGAGGAGTAGGAGGTTTACTTGAACAAGAAACAGTGGTAAGTAAAATTCTAAGAACCTTACTACCTGTTTATGCTATTAGAGTATTTTCTATACAATAAATGAGAGCAGTAGCAAATAAAAATGTTCCTCTAGATAGTTTGATTGGTAGACTTGTTTCATTTGAGATGAATAACTTTGACAAGAGTGTCTTACCATCTATTGAGTCTGCATTCAAATCTTCTTTAAAAATAAGTAAATCAAGTCATAAACACACTATGAGAAATAATAGTGAAAGTGATAGTGATGACCAAGAACTTGATGAGATTGAAGCACTATTGGCTAGAAGATTGCAGAGAGGAAAAGGTAGATACAGAGGTAAATTACCTTTGGTATGTTGTAATTGTAAAGAGATTGGACACTTTGTTGCTAGATGTTGATGACATGTAACTGATTGAATGTTTGAAGATGTTAAGTTGAACACCGAAATGCAAAAAGATAATCCAAGAAATTAAATTCGTTAATGGATTGTATTGTCATTGATGTCAACTTGATATAATCTAATTAGTTATAGTCAAAGTGTCAAAGACTTTAGAGAATCAGAGAGATAAAGATTATGCTTTCAGTAATGCATAAAAGACAAGCATTCACTAAGTGACTTCAAACACCGATGGTCAGTGGAACCTGATGGACAGAGATCACTGATGCCCAAGTCACATTGATGCTCAAGAAAGAACACTAACGAGCATTACTGACGAGAAGAATCACAAGCATAACCAATGGATAGAAACATAGTGTAAACTAATGGAGAAGCCCAAGGAGAATTGGAGTGTTAACCAAAGCTATCAAAGAGTTAAACACTGAAATTAACAAGAGTTTAGAAATGACAAAATATCTAGCTGGTAGAGATAAATATAGACTTAACTGGTAGTTATCATTGTTTTCATCGACAAGATAAGCTAGAAATAAGTAAAGGATTTAAAATTGTTTTGTCCAGTTGGCAAGAAGATCTCTGTGAGATAAAATAGGAGTTTTTCTTTAAATCTAAATGTCTAAGATAGAGATAAGTAAAGGATTTAAAGTTATTTTTTCCAATTGGCAAGAAGATCTCTGTGAGATAAAATAGGAGTTTTTCTTTAAATCTAAATGTCTAAGATTGTGGATCATGCCAAGATCAATAAAATCAAGAACCTAACAATGGTGATATCATGTCTATAAATAGACAACTCAATTCATTATGAACTGTGAGGGTGAATGAATGAAAAGAGGATGCTAAAGAGATATTGATGAAGAGAAAATTCATGTAGTCCTAATCAATCAAGATCAGGAAAGAGCTAAAGTTCTCAAGTGACAGAGTAAACTTTTAAATCCTCTAACAAGGTTACACCTAACAGTGTGTTTGTAACCTTTAATAGGGTTGTCTCTTCACCAATCTCACTTCAGAAGAGTGAAAATTTTAGGTTACCGGTCCCAAGTGGTTTTTCCCTAGGGTTTCCACATTAAAAATCCATGTGTTAATGTGTTTATGAGTCATTACTTTAGTGTTTTGCATTGCACATAGCTTAACTGGATTGATTGATATACTCTAGATAATTTACTATATTTCAGTAAATTAATAGACTGTTATTTGGTAAAAATACAGTAAGAGGTTTAACAAAGCATTCCAAGCAGTAGTAATTTAATAATAGTATTTGAAGGCATTCATCTTATAGGACTAAAGATAACTAGAGGCTTAATATTGTGGTACTAATTTTTTGGGTTGATTATTAGAATATTTTTGAGGCCACTGATTCACCCCCGCCCCCCCGCCTCTCCGTTATTACTAAAAATTGGTATCAGAGCTTGTGTGCTTAGAAAGGGAGTTTAACAGCTCAAGCAAAAGATCACAAGATGAACAGATGAGATGTGCCCAAGTTGAATAAAGACAACTTTACATCATGGAAAAGAAGAATAAGACTCCACCTATTAGGTATTGGAAATGATACTTTTCAATACTTAGATACTGAATATGTGTTTCCTACAAGACCTTACACTCTTGAGAAATTAAGAGTTAAGCATGATCATAACTTGATGATGATAGAACTTGCATCATCACTCTCCGATGCTGAGTTTGAAGATGTCAAAACCTGCACCTCTGCAACAAAAATGTGGGATAAGTTGAAGCTTGTGCATGGAGGATATGCCAATGTACTAAGAGAAAAGGTAGAAAGACTAAGAGGGAGGTTTGATGACCTAAGGATGAAAGAAGGAGAAAACATCACTCAGTATAGCTGTAAAATAAAAAGGTAGTCAATGATATCCAAGGAGTTGGAGGTGTACTTGAAGAGTAGACAGTGGTAAGTAAAATCTTAAGAACCTTATTGCATGTTTATGCTATTAGAGTTTCTACTATTCAAGAAATGAGAGCACTTGCAAACAATACAGTTACTCTACATAGTCCAATTGGTAGACTAATTTCATTTGTGATGAACAAATTTGACAATAGTGTCTTACCATCTATAAAATCTACATTCAAATCTTATTTAAAGATAAATAACTCAAGTCATAGACATGTTGTTAGAAATGATAGTGACAGTGATGATGAGGATCAAGGACTTGATGAGATTGAAGCACTAATGGCCAGAAGATTACAGAGAGGTAAATGTAGATACAAAGGTAAATTACCACTTGTATGTTTCAATTCTAAAGAGGTTGGACACTTTGTTGCAAGATGTCCAAACACAAGAAAATATGACAGAAGAAATGAGAGATCATATGAGAAGAAGTTTGATAGAGGTGATAATAGAGATTACCGAAGCAACCGACAATCTGACAAGAGAGATACCCAAGAAGAAAAAAGGGAAGAAAGCTTATTACCTAGCTGAGAATAGAGTTGATGACACTGACACTGAATCAGAAGAAGACATCAAGATGGTATTTGTAGCCATGAAGGATGATTCAGATGAAGATGAAGAAAGGTATGTAGAAACTGCACTCATATCTAAAGTTAGTAAAAATGATGTATGGATCATAGATAGTGGCTGCACTCACCATATGACCAGCGATAAAAAAAAATTTGAGACTTTTGAATACTATAATGGTGGTTCAGTAAGAATGGGAAATGATACACCTTGTCCAGTTGAAGGTAAAACAACACTAATGTTGAATAACCTGATAAAATGTGAAAATGCTTACTAGGTAAAAGGACTGATTTCCAAATTGTTAAGTATTTCATAGTTGAAAAATTTAGGTCATAGAGTAGCATTTGAAATAAGAAGGCAAAGATTTTCAATGAATCAGGAAGGTTGATTGGTACTAGTGAGCAGACAAAAGGTAACCTTTTCTATCTTGATGACACTAATACCACTTGTTTAATGGCTAGAAATGAAGACATATGGTTGTGGCACAAAAGATTGTGTCATGTGAACTTTGACAACATGATAAATATAAGAAACAAAAGGAATGTCAGAGGCTTACCGAGCATGACTAAGCCCGAGCATGTCATGTGCAAAAATTGTCGAAAAGGTGAGATGACAAAGTCTAGTTTCAATACTAAAACCCATACATCTAATGCAATTATAGAATTAGTCCATACAGATCTATGTGGACCCATGAGGACAAAGAGCTACTATGGAGATAGGTATTTTATTCTCTTTGTTGATGATTATTCTAGAATGATGACAGTAATGTTTTTAAAAGATAAATCAGAAGCATTCAAGATGTTTAAATGGTACAAATAAATGGTAGAAAAACAAAGTGAAAAGAAATTGAAATGCTTAATGTCAAATAAAGGAGGGGAATTTACTTTAGATAAATTCACTAACTATTGCAATGAGCATGGAATCAAAAGACAGGTTTCTGCACCAAGAACACCATAGCAAAATGGAATTGCTGAGAGGAGAAATAGATCAATTGTTGACTGTGAAAGAACATTGATGATTGAGAAAAGTATCACTCAAAATTTTTGGAGGGAATTTGTTAGTACTGTTGTCTACACATTAAACATAGTACAATTGAAGGACACAAAGAATACACCCTATGAGCTTTGGTATGCTCATACACCCAATATAAGTTACTTCTAAATCTTTGGTAGTTAATGTTATATTTTGAAGGATGATAGAAATGGAAAACTTGATTGCAAAAGTGAATAACGTATCTTCCTAGGGTACTCAAAAAAAAGAAAGGCTTATAAATGTCTTAACAAGTCATCTAACAAAATAATTGAAAGTGCAAATGTTAAAATAGATGAATTTGCAAAAAATAATGATAAGGAAAGAAAAAAGGAAGAAGAGGACAACAACAGATTTGTTTATACAGAACCTAGCACTCTACCTGAGCAATAGCGTATCTCTCCTGAGCATCTAAACATTGAAAATGAGCATCAGACTACAATTACCAAAAAATTAGGAAAATCCTCAAGATGATGTTCTGAGCGATGGAGATCAGAATGAAGGTCAAGAAGCTTATCAGAATGATGAACACAGAGTTGAACCTAAACTTTCTAAGTATATCAGAAGACATCGTCCACAGAATCAAATCATAGGAGACAAGAAGGTTGTAACAAGAACAAGAAGTAAGTCACTAAACACCAGATGTTTACTTTGTGATTTTGAGCCTAAATATGTTAACAATGCACTTGAGAATGAAGAATGGGTTAGTGCTATGAATGAATAAATAGAATAGATTAAGAAGAATAGTACATGGACACTAGTACTGAGATCAGATGACAAGAATGTCATTGGTACCAAATGGATATTCAGAAACAAGTTGAATGATAATGGAGAAGTCACAAGAAATAAAGAAAGGTTAGTATGCAAGGGATATGTACAAGAAGAAGGTATTTATTATGGTGAAACCTTTACACCCATTGCTAGACTACCAAGATTTAGAATCTTACTTGCGTATGCTACATTTAAAGGATTCAAGGTATACTAGATGGATGTCAAATATGCATTCCTAAATGGAATACTTGAAGAAGAGGTATACATTGAAAAACCATAAGGGTTTGTTGATCCAAACAAGAGAAACATGGTATGTAGACTACACAAATCCTTGTATAGATTAAAACAAGCACTGAGAGCCCGGTATAAAAGACTTCACTCATATCTCATTACCATAAAATTTGTTAGAATAAGTGAAAATAGAAATTTGTACTTAAAAGAAGATACCGATGGTAATATTCTGATTGCTGAAATTTTTGTTGAGAAATGAATTGTTATGCAAATCCTTTGCAAATGAAATGAGCAAGGAATTTGAAATTTCTATGTTTGGGGAGATCAAATTATTTGTCGGTCTACAAATTCTTCAACAAGATATAGGCATTTATATCACTCATTCCAAATACATCAAGGAAGTGTTGAAGATATTCAAGATGGAAGATTCTAAACTAGTTGGAACATCTATGGCTACCGGATGTAAGGTGACAAAAGAAAATAAATATAATGAGGTAAACCAAACCTTATATAGATCTATGATTGGAAAACTAATGTATGTTGTTCATACCAGACCAGATATAGTACATGTAGTGGGAATAGTTGCAATATTCTCTATTAATCCCAAAGAATCACATATGAATACTATCAAGAGAATTCTCATATATTTGAAGAACACCATGGACTATGGCTTTTTGTACAAAAGAGAAGGAAAATTTGAGCTACAAGTCTATACAGATGCTAATTGGGCTAGAAACATTGATGACCAAAAGAGCACAACTGGAGGAGCATTCTTCATGGGGACAAACTTGTCACATGGATAATCAAGAAACAAGGACGCGTCTCTCAATCTACTGCAGAAGAAGAGTATGTGGCTTCTGCTGCAAATTTCTCAAATATTGCATGGATCAAACAATTCATGGAAGGTATGAATATGAAGATTCTTGAACCAGTAATTATCTACTGTGATAACACTAGTGCAATAAACATTTCTAAGAATCCAGTCATGTATGTCAAGACTAAGCATATTTCTATCAAGTATCACTATCTGAGAGAAAAAGTGCAAGCAAAAGAAGTGACACTGGAATATGTTCAATCAAAGGAATAGTTAGCTGACATATTCACCAAGCCATTACTGAAGGATACTTTTGAGTACCTGAGATAGATACTAGGGGTCCAACCCTTGTCTATCGATCAGTAAGCTAACTAGGAGGTTGCATCAACCTATACCAAAACTAAATATTAGTCATGTTGATACAAACACTAAGATGGACAGCAACAGATACATCTGTACATAGTAAGGTACAGATTTGCACTGGAAATCAGGACATTGTATTGCTGATGGATAGGGAAATTTACGGAATATAATATGCAAAGGGATGGAACATGATATAGATGATTATTTTGTTTGGAATTTTTGTCAAAGGGAGAGATGATCTCATTATTATGAAAGGGAGAGATGATCTCATTATCATAAAAAGGGAGAGATGATCTCATTATCATCAAGGAGAGATTATTTCATTATGATAAACAGAGAGATATGACAAAAGGAGAGATTATCTCATTGATCAGAAAATATTATATCATTATCCATGAAGAGAAGTTCCTGAGAATCAAAAAGAAGAGTTAATCAATATTCTAAGGGAGAGAAATTGATTACATATGAAATATCCATCTAAGGGAGAGAAGTTCAGATAAAGAGAAATATTGTTGTCAAAGGAAAAAGAGATTATCAATAAGAGGAACAGTCAAGGAAGAACACATAGCAGAATAGAGATATCAGATAATACATCTATCCAGTGAAGGGATTGAAGATTGAAGACAATCACTTTGTAAGAAACAATTCTAAGCTATTTGAGCTTACCGAGAGCTAGACATTTGTAATAGTTACATTAGGAAAACTTGATGAAACTGTATATCTCATATTGTATTAGTGATAGTATAGTATGATAATGTAGTATGTTGCCATCAATTCCAAAGGGAGAGATTAATGACATGTAACTGATTGAATGTTTGAAGATGTTAAGTTGATCACCGAAATGCAGAAAGATAATGCAAGACATTAAATCAGTTAATGGATTGTATTTTCATTGATGTCAACTTGATATAATCTAATCGGTTATAATCAAAGTGTCAAAGACTTCAGAGAATTAGAGAGATAAATATTATGCTTTCAGTAATGCATAAAAGACAAGCATTCACTAAGTGACTTCAAACAACGATGGTCAATGGAACCTGACAGACAGAGATCATCGATAGTCAAGTCACAATGATTCCCGAGAAAGAACACCGACGAGCATTACCAACGAGTAGAATCACAAGCATAAACAATGGCCATAAACATAGTGTAAACCAACGAAGAAGCCCGAGGAGAACTGGAGTGTTGATCGAAGCTATCAAAGAGTTAAACACCGAAAATAACTGGAGTTCAGAAACAACAAAATATCTAGCTAGCAGAGCTAAATATACACTTAACTCGTAGTTATCATTGTTTTAATCGACAAGATAAGCCAAAGATAAGTAAAGGATTTAAAGCTATTTTTTCCAGTTGCCAAGAAGATCTCTACAAGATAAAATAGGAGATTTTATTTAAATCTAATTGGCTAAGATTGTGGATCATGCCAAGATCAAGAAAATCAACAACCTAACAATGGTGATATCATGTCTATAAAGAGATGACTCAATTCATTACGAATTGTGAGGGTGAATGAATGAAAAGAGGATGCTAAAGAGATACTGATGAAGAGCAACAGAGTACAACATCATCGAGAAAAATAAAAGTGGAGAAAAGGTTTAAATTGAGATATATTGATCAGAATAGTTTTATGATATTATAATAGATCTAAAAATCTGCAAGTATAAGTTGTATATGTGAATAGATCATATTATTTCAGTTTAACCATTGATTCAGAAAGTCTCTTAACCGAGCAGGATTTAAAGATCCTTTCTATATTGAGATCCTTACTAACAGATGTCCTAACAAAAGAAAATAAGATAGGAGCAATGACAGATCCTATGAAAAGAAGTTTGATAGAGGTGCTGACAGAGATTACCAAAGAAACCAAAAATATAACAAAAGAGACAACCAGGACTACAAGGACAAAGGAAAGAAAGCTTGTTACATGGCTGAGAACAAAGCTAAGAATATTGACACCGAATCTGATGAAGATATTTAGGTGGTATATATTGCTATGAAAGATGATTCAGATGAAGAAGAAAGGTATTTTGATACTGCACTCATATCTATGGTTAGTAAGAATGATGTTTGTGTTGGATGATATTAGGTTTGGTTACTGATCATGTTGTTGATATTCATGTTTTGTCACTGATGTCAACATATATTTCTGTGGAGAAGACAGACTGGCTACTTGACTGGAAGGAGTGTACAGACACTATACAGATGATTCAGAACAACCAAAGTTGTATTTTAGCAGAAGGATGTGTTCTAACCTTATTCCTAAGATTTCTTGGCTTTATGTTACATATTGTGGATATTATAGTTGATTTGGCGAAGACTGGTTTTCTGGACTGTAGCTGTGATTTTGAATAGAGGATATCTCTGTCTTTCGGGTATATATTTCTAGCAAAGATATATCAGATGTTGCAAGCTTACTGGTGGAAATTTGACATATGTTGGAGTAATGGGTTGATTTTGATTGTTGTTTGGTTACTGGTGATGCTAGCTATGGCATGTATTCTGAAGGAGACCTATTTGTTGGCCGACTTCTGACCTGTATCGTGTAATACAAATTGTGAGCATGGATTGCAGATCTAAAAGAATAATTGATGGATTGTAAAGGATGTTTACTTGTTATAGGTACCATGTGTATCTTAGCAAGGGGTCAAATAATTATTTGTATATTGTAAATCCTTAATCAGTTGACCTAACTAATTATTTGTGTATTAGGAAAGATTAACTGGCCGGCCTAATGAATTATTGTAAGAGGGTATATATGAGTGATCTTTTCTTTTGAAAATATGTGATAAAGAAAGAAAAGGTGAAGAAGTAAAATTTGTGAGGCTTGTTTGGCTGCTAGATGTAGAGCAAAGTTTATAAGAAGAATACTTCATTGGAACTTACCAAGAAAAGATAGTTTCTATCAGACAGTTCACTGGATTGTTTATTTTCTTTATACACTTGATTCAGATTGTGAATCCTTGAGGGTGGCTTTAACCTTCCTTGGGCAGTGTGCCTTGGTAGTGAGCCTACTATTTTCTTTGACTCCTAATAGGGTCTGTCTCCTAATAAGGACTGTGTACTGTAATGTTGTGACAAGCTCCTAATAGGGATAATATCTTTTAATGGGGATACTATACTCTCAGTACATTATTTGTGGGTATTAATTCCCACCAGGGTTTTACCTTTATAAAGGTTTCCTGAAAAACAAATATTGTGTTATGGTGTTCAAATTTACTGTGTTATCATTTACATTTGTAGATTTGGTTTATAAAGTTTAAAGTTTAATAATCTATACTACAACTGATTCACCCTCCCCCTCTCAGTTGTCTTGTGGATTGTTATTCCTAACAATTGGTATCAGATCTCATGGTCCTCAGAGAGAAATTTTAACAGCTTGAGGTGATCCTAAAGATGACCTACTATAGGAAGGATAGTCTAAAGTTTGATCCTGAAAACTTTGGCAATTGGAAGAACAAGATGAGAACACATTTGATATGTCTAGCAATTGATTACTGGATGATAACAAAGAAGAAAGAAAAGGTAGCGACTGAGGATGAATTAGAGAAAGCCACTGAAGATGAAAAGAAGCTATTTTTGATGTAATATGGTTGCAAGGGAATCCTTGACTAGCACACTATTAGAAGGTGAATTCATAGAAGTAAAGGACTTGGATTTGGCACATGAGATCTGGTCAAGATTAGAAGCATTGTACATTGGGGACAAGTTTACCAAACAGGTGAAGTTACAAAAATGGAAGAAAAAAATAGAATCAATGAAGATGAGACAAGATGAGAAAATCATAACATATGTATAGAGAATTACTAAAGTGGTAACTGGTATTGGGAACTCTAGAGGAACTTATAGTGAGGAAGAAGTGATTGCAAAGATACTTAGATCTTTGACACCTGCTTATAGAACCAAAGTTTAATCTATAGAGGAGATCATACCTTTGACCCTGAACTTCACCAGAGAGATGTTGATTGGAAAGCTAACTACATTTGAGGCCTCCAAATTGGGAGAAACTTTACCTAAATTTGAGTCAGCACTCAAGGCAACCATGCATAAGAACAAAAGGATCTTACTTGGAAATGCAAGCACAAGAAATAGTGATTTAAGAGAATAACTTGTAGCCTATGCTGATGAATGGGAACAAATATAGGAAGAATAAAGGAAGCTAGATGAAGTTGTGGCACTAATTTATAGAATAGAAAAGAGAGGTAAGGGTAAATTTTAAGGCAAATTACCTTTGAAATGTTTTTCATGTAACAAGATTGATCATTTTGC
This sequence comes from Thuja plicata, assembly GCA_018584345.1. Lineage (NCBI taxonomy): Eukaryota > Viridiplantae > Streptophyta > Pinopsida > Cupressales > Cupressaceae > Thuja > Thuja plicata. The sequence continues at coordinate 1,081,873 of MU227312.1, forward strand.
ATCTAGATTTCCTACAAAAATTTCAAATCACAAACCTAATTTTTTCAAGTCTAAATATTAAAAGGAAAAGGAATGTTATTATACTAGTGAGGGTATATCTGATGATGAGGATGGTGACTATGATGAAATTGGATTTATTTCTATTAAGGATGATGAACCTATGCATGAAGAAAAATCCTTAGTATCCCGAGTTGAAAAGAAATCTGAATGGGTTACAGATAGTGGTTGTTCACACCATATGACTAGAGATAAAAACAAATTTGTGAGTTTGAAAAGACATGATGGTGGTGTTGTTAGATTTGGTGACAATACTCCTAAACTTATTGTTGGGATTGGATCTATTTCTTTGGATGGAAAGACTAACACTGACAATGTATTACTTATTGATGGACTTAAGCATAACTTGTTGAGTGTTGGACAACTAGTGGACAAGGGTTATAAATTGAATTTCATTAATGGGAAATGTTCTATCAAGAGTAAAATAGGAGAATTGATAGTGTCTGGTACTAAATTTAGAGGTAATGTATTTGAATTGAACACATCTGAAGCTTCTTGTTTTATTGCAAATTTTGATGACAGTTGGTTATGGCACAGAAGATTTTGTCATGTTAAATTTGATAACATTGTAAAGGCAAGTATGAAAAAAGTAGTAAGAGATCTACCTAAAATTGTAAATCCATCTAACACTGTGTGTAGAAAATGTGTTATGGGGAAACAAACTAGAAGCACTTTCAAGAGAAAAGATTATTCAGCAAAAGGGAAGTTGGATATGGTGCATACAGATCTATGTGGTCCTACAAGAACAAGATCATACTATGGTGAAAGGTAATTTATAATATTTTTTGATGAATTTTCTAGAAAGATGTGGGTTACATATTTGAGAGAGAAATCTGAAGCATTTGACAAGTTCAAGTTATTCAAAGCAAAAGTTGAGAATGAATCTGGTTTAAAGATGAGGTGTTTGAGATCAGACAGAGGAGGAGAGTTTACATCAGAGCTATTTAATACATACTATGAATAAAATGGAATACAAAGACAGACTTCAGACCCTAGAACTCCACAACATAATGGGATAGCATAGCAAAGAAACAGAACCATGTTAGATGCTGTAAGGACTACAAGTTAAACTCCTTATGAATTATGGTTTGATCATACACCTACTGTGAAATATGTCAAAATATTGTAGGTAAATGTTATATCAAGAGAGATGATGAGATAGGCAAGTTTGATGCTAGAAGTGATGAAGGAATCTTTCTTCGTTATTCCACTAAGAGTAAAGAATATAAATGTTTCAATCTAAGATTGAGAAAGTTGATTGAAAGCACCAATGTGAGGATAGATGAAAAGTTTCATATTCAGGAAAGGATATATGATTGTGGTCAAATAACAGAAATAAAAGAGGTTTCTCCTGAACCTGAAGAACCTTTGATGATCAAGAATGAGATTGAAGAAGAAGAATAGACTGAAGGTACTGAGACATTGAAAACACCAAGGTATGTCAAAAAGAATCATCCTAAAGATCAAATTATTGGTGATGCAAATATAGGGATGATGACTAAATCTAAAGCTAGAGATGAAATTTTCTTGATTTCTCAAGTTGAACCAAAGACTACTGATGAAGCATGTAGAGATGAATCTTGGACTAAAGCTATGGAAGAAGAACTAGAACAAATAAAGAAAAACAATACTTTGGAATTGGTTCCAAGACCTAAGAATAAAAATGTGATTGGTACTAAATGAGTTTTTAGAAACAAAATGGATGAGGAAGGAACAGTGGTAAGAAACAAGGAAAGACTGGTATGTAAAGGCTACTCACAACAAGAAGGCATAGACTATAAAGAAACATTTTCTCTTGTTGCTAGACTGTAAGTTGGGAGATTATTTCTTTCTTATGGTGCACATAAAGACTTTAAAGTGTATCAGATGGATGTGAAGTCACCATTCTTGAATGGTGATCTAGAAGAAGTGTACATTGAGAAAACTGATGATTTTCCTTTGACAGATGATGAAAACATGGTTTGCAAACTGAAGAAGGCACTATATGGAATGAAACAAGCACCAAGGGCATGGTATGCAAGACTAGACAAATATCTACTTTGTCTTGGTTTTAGAAAAGGTAATGCAGACAGTAATTTGTATTTAAGAACTGATGAAGATGGAATCTTAATTATAGAAGTTTTTTTTGATGATATCATTTTTGGAGGTAATGACAAGATGAGTAAGAAGTTTGAGAAAGAAATGGAAAATGATTTTAAATGTCAATGATTGGTGAGATGAAATTTTTTCTTGGTTTTCAAATAAATCAGAGTAAGAATGGAATTTTTATATCTAAGACCAAGTATCTTAAGGAGATGTTGAAAATGTTTGGAATGGAAGATCATAAACCTATTGGAACACCTATGATGATAGGAAACAAACTGACCAATAGTGATGAAACTCAAAGTGTTTTTTAGACTAAGTACATATCGATGATTAGAGGTCTACAATATCTAACACACACTAGACCAGATATTACCAATGTAGTTGGAATTGTCTCTAGATATCAGGTAGATCATGTTATGGGTCCACAACACACACCCCATTTTAGGTCCTCTCACCATGGGGACCCCCCTTCTTTTTATCTTTTTTCCTTTCCTCATGTCTGCCCCTCGTAGAAATCCAGTCGGCCACCATAGATGATTGTTGAAACCAAGTCAAAGGAAGGAAGAACCCTTTTTTGGCCTTTCAGAGGACTTAGGTCCTCTGAAATGCCAAAATGGCCAAAAGGACAAAGACCTGACCTTTTGGTGATTTCAGACTCTAAAAACACCGAAAGGTTGAAGGCTTGGTTCTCCTTCAGCATTTTTGGCCTTTCGGGGTCTGAATGTCCCAAAACCACTGATTTCAGCCCATGGGTTATAAATAGAAGTAGCCTCCATTTTAAGTTCACTTTGCATTTTTTTGTGCTCCCACCCACGATTCCACCTGCTTCTTCTCATCGACTGCATCCACTTTCGAGCCGCCTGGTTTTCCTCCCTTTGCTCATTCATTTGAGGTAGGCTCTCATCACTCTTCCTCGCTTTGTGTTTTTGGGTCTAGGTCTAGGGTTTTTTTTTAGTGTGCTTAGTGCCTATCCAGCCTAGGTCATTTTGTTTCTTTGCCACATCGGGCCTTTGTGCCTTCGTCTATCGACTGGGATGTCCCTCCCTGTCAGACCTAGGGTTTTCTGGTCTTATTTTGTCTTAGGTTTAGGGTTTTGTGTTTCATCGATCACGGCCCTTGCCACAGGTTTTTAGCCTCTAAAAGGCAAAAATAGGTCTTCAAAACTCTCGCTAAGTGTTGTTTCAGAAGTTTTGGCCTTTCAAACATCCGAAAGGTCTGAAAGATTGAAAGGTCTGAAAAGGCTGAAAACAAGACCTTCATTCAGGCTTTCAGCGTTCATCACCATTTTCAGACGTTCGGCATTCCCAAGCAAGCACCTTTTAGTTTCGGACCCTGAAAGGCCTGACGGACTTTGTCCTTCCAATATACCTTTTCTCACTTTTAGAATTTTTGGCCTCTAAACTAGTTTTCGGTGACTGAAACCCTGAAAGGTCTGAAAGTGTGAAAAATTACACTTAGCTATTTTTTCAGCTCTCTTTGCTTGCTTTCCTAGTTTAAATTGTTTATTTTCCTATTCAATAAGCTATTGATATTTTTCTTTTCTTGCAGGAATGACTGAACCCAAGATAACCTCCCCAATGAAGTATCAATACAAGGGGAATCCCCCTAGTTCAAAGGTGGGAAACAAGCACAGTGAGATAACAGATACCAATATTAGGAATGTAGATTGAAATGAATTCCTAACTTAGTGCTCCCAGCCAACAAATAGATCCGATGATTGCACCGCATTAGTCCTATTTGGGGTAGTGAATGCAGCTGCACACCCAGTAGTTGTTTCATCTTCAAAGCTGATCGTCACCCTATCTCATCACTATGATGCAGATAAGAGGGTTGTAGTAAACTCAAAGGATCAGGTGGTACAGGACATTAGGTTAGATGTCATTGAGGATGTCTTTCATCTTCACAAAGGCATAGATAATTTATATGACTTCTAGATTGAAAAGGGGACCAAGTGGTTTGGCAACAAGGAGCAAGTTGTACATGAGATGATGAATAAAGAATGCCTCAAGAAACCACTTCCTAAGAACAAATTGGAGAAAATAGACATCCAAAGAGGCTCTATGAAGGATGACATCAAGTAGCTATAACAATGATAAGCTAAGTGTATGGGTTACCACAATCCACTCAACTTGAACATTGGATGATCCTATTGATAGAAAGGATCTAGGAATGGAAGGCAAGTTTCGACTGGGGCATTGTCATTAGTGACAATCTGGATGAGCAATTAACAGCCATAAAACATAATCCCAAGTTTTACATGAGCACTTATGTGGTGTATCTACTAGCTGTACAGGTAGATTATCCTGCCCTCACCAAGAGGGGGAGTCTAAATGATCCAAATGCATGGCCCCACCTGGTATACCCGCAGCTAGTAAAAGGAGAAAACATGCTAGAGGACTCCTTGAATTACAGGATAGTCAATGATGCATTCCTATTTGCAGTCATCCAATCTATTGAAGGTGACTTTTCTAAAAGGATGTCAGAAGAAGTTGTTGCTAAGATAAGGGCCATTAGGGCCTATTTCATCCAGTTCAGGACATTCACATACATCAGGATAGCTGGGTCAACCTTGCAACCAAAGAAGCTACCCAGGTATCCATCTGACTGGGTAATCATATTAGAGATGGCCACGCAGCTCGCAGATGCATACGAGCACATAAAGCATAAGAAGAAGCACTGTTGGGACTTTCCCATCTCTTTGGGACCATATACACTACAAGACATGAAGGTTTTCAAATCCCTAGATTTTGAATGGGATGACTGTCCCTTATAGTTTTACAAGATAGTGCGAGCCCACTTTGATCCCATAGGTACTTACAGCCACATTATTGACAAATTCTACATACATGAGCCACATTTGGAGGATCACTGGATAAATTGCATAGATGACCATGAGGTCAAGATTTGAGATTATTATAGAATGAACCTCTCTCTAGCAAAAGAGGTGTTAAAAGTTCCTATTTCCCCAAAGGTGTAGGAGTGTGATTCACATGAGGTCCTAGAGGAAATTTACACAAAAGATAAGGTATATGACCGGTCAATCATGAACGCAAAGGTGGACAAAGATGAAAATGATGACATACACTTCTTGGTGAGGTATGTGAAAAAGACCACCATAACTTGGATCAAGAAGCAACACAGAATGAGTTCGGTCATGGTAAAAACATTAATGGAGCCCCCTAGGAAAGTAGAAAAATAGCAAGAGGAGAAGACAATAGCTCCTAAGTATAAGAAGGCTCCCCCTTAGAAGCCAAGAACCATGTATGGTCATGAATGACTAGTTGAATATGGCTCCAATCCTAGGCCCAAGAAAACTAGAATGACGGGCCAGATTGACCCACTAGTGGGGTCATCACAACCCTAATCAGGAGAATGCACATCTACCTCTGGCCAATCTTCCCCCACCGCTGAGAAGAAAACATATAAGAGGAAGAAGAGTTCTGAATCTCCGTGGTTAGAAACTATACAAGAAGAGCCTGAGGAAGAGGACGCACGTGAGCCCCTAGTCTGGAAGACCAAGTTGCAAAAGAGGAGAGAAAAGGAGACTACCAAGAAACATAAAGAGGATCCCAAAGAACAGGATAATCCTTAGGATGCCTTAGGATCGGATGAGTTTATGCTTTCTAATTTTTAAAGAGTTGAAGGCTTTTTGGATCATGGCCAAGATACATACACTGGGGGACCACCACTCATACAACCCCAATTATCCCTCACTCCACCACCAGTCTAGTTCACCAATCCTTTGGTGAATGTTTCTTCTCTACCAGTAAACTTTTGTTCTGCTCCAGGACCTAAAACCCAAGACAGTGGGGTAACTCAAAGTTTAGCAACAAACAATGTAGCTGGAGGGAGTTATGTTTTCACTCCACCACCTTCCCTACCAAATCCAACACCTACTCCTACACCAACTCCAACTCCATCTACTACCACCATCCCCTCATCTCCCACTCCAATCATACCAACACTTGTTCCCTCAACATCAATCCCTTCAACATGTGCCACTCAGGTTTTTGAAGAAGCCGTGAGTACTAAAGACACATCACCTTTCTAGACCACGTTGGAGGCCATAACTAGATTAAGGTCAAAGGGATCAATTGACACTTCCGAGGAAGAGGCACAAGACAAAGAAGGGGGAAACATGGTAACTAAATGAGGAGAGGTAGAAGAGGAGAGGGAAGAGGGGGAAATGGATGTAGATACGGTAGGGGAAGGAATGAAAGGAGGGAACGAATAGGAAAAAGGGCAAGAGAAGGGATAAGAGAAATAAATAATGCCATAGGTACAATGCCTAACTTTAATCCTCCAGGTTGCACCATATGAACATGTAACTGCATCCAAAAAACCTACTTGGTTTACCAAGGAGATACAACCCCAGAAGAGAACCTACACCAATGAATTAGATGGGGAGGATACAAGTATGACATCTGTGAGACAAGCTTTCCATTAGGTAGAAATCAATGCACTTGCAAGGATCATGTCATATGTAACTGAGGACACTGGGGATCATTAGAAAGCCAAGATAGCTATCCCTCCCCTGAGCACTTCTCAGACAACAGTCTCGTCAAAAGGATATACATTCAGGGAGGTGGATTTGGGTGAACCTACCAAAGAAGGGAGCAAGACACTAGTAGCTTTAGGGCTAAAGCATGCTCTAGGGTTCATGAATAAAGATGAAGAAACCATCAAAGCTTTAACGGACCAAAATGAACCATTAAAAGGGTTCATCCAAAAGATGGTGGGACCTATTGACCCAAATTTTTCAGAGTCTTCACTACAAGCCATGCTTGATAAAAGGGCTACACCAGATTTGCCAGCAGGTTTGACTCCCTCTTTCATCCAGGCAAGCACCGATTAGATAAATGACTTCAAACAATTTGGAGAGAAGGTAATTCCATCAGTATTTAGGCCATACTGGACCATATTGGTTGAAGTTAATTCACTCATTGACCTGGTGGAAGATGATGGGGATATGGATTTAGAGGTAATTAAGTGGCAAGCAGCCCTCCAGGATTTGGAGATAATTTGAAAGCAACGCTTCCAAATTTTGGTAAAAGTCTATGAGGGTGAAGAATTGGACAAATTCAAGACATGGACTGAACAAATGGCCAAAATAATTAAGGCCTACAAGAAAAACCGAGCCCTTATAGATGAAAAGAAAGAGGAGGTAATAAAATGGATTGAAGATATAGATACCTTCTTCATAGGGGTTGGCCTCAATGTCTATCAGGATGAAAACAAACAGGCTCTATGTCCTTCCAAAGAGGTATTCCAACAGTTCAGAGATGTTTTGGCTAGAGTCAATACCAAGGAGGCCTTGCAAAAACTATTCTACATGAAAGAGGAAATACACAAAATTTCACAGCACGAAGAAGCGATCACATTCTTCGCTTCTGAATTAACTATCTTCAGAAAGAAGAAAGAATGAAGGGTCACCAAGATAAAAAGGAAAGAGATCAATTTTGAAGAAGTTCAGGAAATAGTGCAGAGGCTTTGGGAAGCTCACCTAGAGGTCTTTCTTGGATAAAGCTCCAAGGTCCAATTTCCAGATAGGCAGGGCAATATTTTCACACTTGGCCAAATTTCTGCTAAGGTAGAGTTTTTGGCCATTTGGCCTCTGATTTTTTGGCCTTTTGGCCCCGAAAGCAAGGAGTATTTTTTGGCCTTTGAAGATTTTGGCCTTTCGGCCTCTTCAAGTTTTTTCAGTATTTCGGCCCACGACAAGTCTGAATTTTCGCGACCTCCGAGTTTGAAGATTTTGAGAAACACCTGGGGAATTTTGAAGGCATTAAAGTTTTGAGGTAGAGGTCAGGGTCTGAAAACTAGGGGTTTCCAATGAGGTCACTTTTTTGAACACCAGTTAGACTCCATATCAGATTAATGGACAACTTGAGTTTGTTTTGGGAAAACTCAAGGTTTCTTATTAGTTCCCACCACCAGAGACAATTCCAGATGAAGAATCAAAGAAGGACCACTGGAATCAAGAAGAAGACTCCTAGTTCACAAGAGGAACTCACCTTCTTTATCTTTCTCTTCTTTGGTGGATTTTTCCCTCTTTGCATGAGAAAATGGATTGTAAATGGATTTAAGAATCCATGCAAGTTATATAGTATCAGTTAGCAGTAGTTTCCCTTTAGTAAAGTTCTAGTTTTAACCTTTGTTCTCTATTTTAAACTCTTTGGTGCCCTAACTCTGAAAATCAGAGTTGTAGATCAAAACTATATATATTGTAATCAAAAAGCAATGTAAAGGGCTGAATTCTTAATACAATAAAGATCTACATTGGGTGCTTCATTCATGGTGTGTGAATTACTGCTATCTATGCGAATTTATTGAATGTATGCTTTCATAATTCTTTATTTTCAGAGAGCTCTTTGTATTGTTGTGTTTCGAATTCGTGCTACCTTTAGTTGGAATTTGCTGTTGTTTATCTACCTTGTTGTGATGAATGTGTGGAGGATTCTATCTTTGGGCTTAATGATAAATCTATCTCATGGGTGCACACATCTTGGTGGCTTCATGATTTGATAGATTTTGAATATCTCGTACGAGTAAAACATGTCTTTTCTGCAAACACTTGCATCTGTGGAGTAGTGAATTGTGACTGGGTCTGATTCATGCTTTGTGGGTTGTTCTGAATCTCTCTAGAATTAAATTCACAAGGAAGAGTCTATAGCGGTTTATTTCCTTAGGATTTTACTTTTCTTTATAATTCGCTACATTTCTTGTTACCCTCACCTCTTTAAATTCCGTCTTGAAATTCTGAAAATTGTTATCTAAAAAAAAATATAAAGTTGCATGTTATTTACTATACCCATACTTGTTAAACTGGAAAATACCTAAAGAGAAACTAACAATATTTTGTAATTTGTTGTCTTGAATGTACCAACAAAGGCCTCCTCGTGAACAATCACATTTCTCTTCTACTGAGTAACCAAGTAGGTTGTGACCCGACCCCAGAGAACCTTGGGAATAACTTGGTTATTCTTTCAAGAGAGGAAATCTAATCTCAAGATCCTAGCAAGTTGGCTTGTGTCAAAACAACGCTCAATAGAAGTGGTGCTAGAAGGAGGGCCTCAAGACCCAAAAGCTGGATAATATTGGATCTTTCTCTCCAGAGAGATTCGAGTGCATGCTTAGATCATCTCCAAAGAGAGGTGAGTTTCTTGAACTCACTCACCACCGAAGGGCTTGCAGCGACAAGGGTAAAGAAAAAGGTGAATCTTCTCATCATCTTGCCATACCTTGAGATCCTCTTGGACAAAAATCACACATCGTTGCCTCAACTATTACCATAGCCATCAATCAAAATCAGAACATGCCAAATCAACATTTGCAGCAACCTTGTCCAATGACCTTTTTCGCTGATGCAACAAGCTCACCTTTGAACTTTGTTGGGAAGCTCCATGAGTCAACCAAAAATTTGGAGATGTTTTGTACATGATTCATATGTGGTGAATCTAGGACAGTGGAAGAACACATCCGCGCCTTCAAGGAAATTTGCAACCGTAAAGAGATTACCCACCAAGACGTCGTCTATCATCTATTCCCATACACTTTGGGAGAGTTTGCATACAACTAGTATCTGAATTTTCCATGAGGGTCTATCTCAGTATGGAATGACTTCAAAACTAGATTCCTCAATAAATTCAAACTGTATGTTGATCCTGCGGTGACACATCACCAGTTCATAACCATAAGGAAAGATCCTAAGGAGCCCATTGCTATGTTTAATCATCATTTTCACAAAATGCATCAAAAGTTGGAAGCTCCTTACACTATACCGGATGAGGCTGTCATAAAAGTATTCTTAAAGGATTTAGATCCATTTACCTTGATCTTTCTAAGAAGGCTTCCCCCGCTGGATAGAGACACAATTGAAAAGGTGTACAATGAAGCTATCGCTTTCACTCAGCAAATGGACCCACAAGAAGGAAGTTATGCGGCTGCGCCCATTATGAGTAATCTTTTTGTCCCACACCCATTTGCAGAAAACAATCAAGCCTTGGCCAGTCACCTACCTATGCTAACTCCCATACCGGCACAACCATGCACAACCGTGCCTCCATCTATTACTTATCCAGGCTACGAAACTCATAAGATGACATTCATAGAACAGAGGGTTGTACCCCAAAATGAACCTGATGCTCTCATGGATTTTGAGTTAGATGATGTAAAGAAGACCTTATCACAACTCACTAGCGAAGTTACCAGAATGAAGCTGAACCCACCCCAAAACAAAGGTGGATACCAACGAGCGTCTACTTGTCCAAATACATACCCTCAGAATCCAAACAGGGGTTTTAATGCATACAGCTGTAAAGGAGAAAATGATGTTTGTGGAATAAGAGTGTTTTGATACTCAAATCACTTATCACCTTTACATTTAATATTTAGAGTGGAGGGAAAGATAAGATATTCCCTTTTTATTCTCAAATGCACAAAGGAAGGATCCAAATTGATCAACCCAAAAAGGATCAATGCATAAATGAATCAATCTATTGGAAATAAGAATAAAGAAGGAGATCCTAGTTTTCCCTCTTAAAATGTGTTTTGAAATGAATGTAAATGTGTTATAGATTTATAATGATTAAGTATTTGAATTGTAATGGATAGGAGGAAGAACTAACCTTACAAAATTATAGATTAAAGATTGTTGTTTTCTGAGGTTTGTAGACTATTTTTTGAAAATCTAATAGTTGATCCTGAACCAAAACACAAAGATGAACAAAACCCAGAAATATTTTTCCATTTTGATGTCATCTTATGAAAAAGTTCAACCCTATACCACAAATGCCAACCCTATCCTACAAAGATCTAAAAGTGTCCCTGTTTGCGGTATCTGAAAGAAGACTGAAAAGGGTATCCAGATCTGGTCTTAGATCTACAATCCCGAACCTGTACCTACAAAAAGAAAGGTTTTTTTGTTGTGGGGGAGGGGTTTGCCTTGGTCAAACCCCAGTTTTGGAATTAACCTTAATGTATAATTGAAATTGCATAAAGATAACAAAGTAAAAACTCAAATTCACCTTGCTTGTAAAGTCCTTGTGGCAGATTCGAATCCGTGAATCCACAAGTATGCTTCAAAATATGGAATGTAAAATGGTTGGATGTCTTCAATCTCTTTCTTATAGATCTCCAACACCAAGTCTTGGATGGGTTCTTGATCTTGAAAAGGGTTTGGAAGAAGATGGATGGAGAGATCACCAAAAGGGCATCTTATAGCTTGAATCCTTCAATGGCCTCCAATGGATCTCCTTCATGAAAATGGATGCTTGAATGGATGAATGCTTGCTTCAAATATTGCTTGATTGCTTGATCTCAATTAGGAATGCTTGATCACCCTTGGAAGACTTTTGTTTTGCTTGATTATAGTTAGAGAAAATGAGAGAGAAAGCTTCCCTTTTATATGAAATTAGGGCACAATCTTCTAAGGAGGCCTACATAGGATAATTAAATCACCATTGAAGCCTTTACCCCTAGGAGAGGACCTATATTAAATACAATTTAGGAATCCATGCTTTAGAACCCGAAACAGCTGACCCAGAAGCGAGAGGAAACTTTTTGTGAGGACCGACATCCGGGAAACCAAAAATTCCCAGGATTTGGACCCTGGGATAGGGTCGAGGTCAGCCCTATCCTAGGGCAGGGCTGAGGTCAACCCTGTCCTAGGTCAGGGCCAAGGTTGACCCTATCATAGGAGGTTGACCTTGTCCTTGAATCCCAGAAACATAGGTCTGCATCCCAGAATGTAGAAATTAGGTCAGAAAATGGTGGACAGAAAGGCAGATCAGGGGGAAGTCATGTCAAGATCAGGAACCCAGTCAAGGAACTTTTCATGACCCCAAACCACTCACTCAGAAGGATAAACCAATCTAAAAATGGAAGTGCTTCCATTTTCTGACTATACATTTAGCCCCCACTTTAGCAAGAGTATGAGTTCAACACAAACTCTTGGTAAAGGAGAATATACAGAAAAGACAATCTTATTGGAATCAAAATGGAAAAAGAAAAACCTCAATCCCCCAAGGGACTTAAGTCTTTATCAACCCTAAGATTATGAGAAGAGAGACATCACCTAGTTTAGGAAAGAGAGAAGGGGTGTGATTATCTCACCCAATGAGAACTTATGTCCCATTGTGAGCCACACAAAAGCATAACTAGAAAGATGGAGTTGAATTGTCTAGTGAATGTGGCTACTCACTAGTCAACCCATCAGAGAGATCTGTTCTTAAAGGGATCAAAACATTGCAAATTGAAAACTGGCAAGATCAAGAGATTTGTGTAAATTTAAACTGGAGGGATCGAGAGATCCTAAAAAAAAGTAAAATGACCCTGCTTTAAGGATTAGCTTCTTTTAATCCATAAAGGGAAAAGTGTTAAATCTTTGAAAACTATCTTGAATGTGCGTGTGTACAACAAGTGAGTAGATTGTATTCCCCCATGTTAATTTCATTGCTAACACTTTAACAGGAGCAATGGTTTTAACGAAAATATAAGCAACTCTACGAATTATGTTTCCACTGTGAAATGCCCCCAAAGGAAGACAAATCAAGGGAAATAAAACATAAACATACATAAGAACACAAGAGGAATCTACCTAATGTGGGGTCAGTATGATCATATGATAACATATACATAGAAATATAATATTATTGCAAATGAATTGACATCATTCCCCAAAGAAAGTAGAACTACAATCACAAAGATGGAAAGAAACTTAAGAATTACGAAGAGGAATCTTTTCGGACCACAACCTAGAGACCAAAAAGAATTAGTGCTACCATGTCATAGATCCAAGCAGATTATACAAGAAAAATAGCTACAAACAATAGCACATCTACAACATAACATTAAACAACATATAGAAGCATGAAGATACATATAGAATATTTGCACAACAGAGTTGATTATTTTATCACCTTGCCCCAACAGAGTAACAAGGGTCATATAAAAGAATCTAATAGACATATAACAGCACATTACAGGGGAAACACATTACAACATACAAACACACAAAAAGCTACCATAAAGGATGAGCCAATTGAGCATGTTGTCAACCCTCCCCATCTTGGTTTATTTTATTTAGGGTAGGTGGGCAACTCGCAAGAGGGCTATATCCAATATAGTAGGAATGATAGCCAGTTCCAAACAAGGATCCTCTTGAGAATCACAATGCTCAATAGTAGGTGTAATTGTTAATTGAGTTGAAAGCATATGAGGTAAATCATTATCAATATCAATGGTCTCATATTCATCACTAAAATCAATAGGATCATTGAGAGTGTCCTCCTCATCAAGATTGATTGAAATAGGATCCAAGATGTGACTAGGATCATCATACTCATTTGTCTTAACATCATGAATAATAGCATCAGGCATAGGTTGATTGAAGGTAGGTAAAGAGTTTTACATCATAGAAGCACAGGCTCTAGCATTAGCTCTACGCTTCTTACGACATTCATTAGTAGATTTGTTACATTTAACTTTGTTTGTCACATGCTGAGAACTAGGAGGAATGACAACAGGTTCCTTCACAGGTTCTATAGGAGGAGTTTCAATAGGTTGTAATGGAAGAGTAGGAGTTTGATCAATTTTATTAGCAACAATGGATAATGGAGGTATTATCAGAGTAGGCAAAAGACCATGGTTAGAATCCATCTGAGGCATACTTAACTCAGTAATTTTGTGATGTTTGTAAGCTTGATAGGAGTGAAATAGATGATCAGGACAAGGTGGACATGAGTTAGGTAATGAAGGCCAAAGAAAATCAAGAGTAGCACAATCTCTAAGCCTAGAAGGTTGAAACAAACTATGATTAATCATTTTGACTTCTCCATTATGAATGAACTTAAGACATTTATGAATGGGAGAAGCGATAGCATGCATAGCAGTTATCCAAGGTAAACCAAATTTGATTTGGAATTGATCAGAAGTAGGAATAATGATGAAGGTAGTATCTACAACTTTACCACAAATTTCAATAGGTAAGGTAATAGAACCAAGTGCAGGATAAAGAAAGCCATTACAAGTTTGGATCCATGCATCAGATGAGTCATAAAAATCACGTTGTAATCCTTTCATGAAAAGATTTTCCTCAGTAATAACATTGACTAAAGATGTGGAATCAAGTAGACAACCACGAGTGGGTATCTTAGCAATCCTAGCATAGATATAAAGGGGACCATCGGGAGCCTTAATCGTTTCAGAATCATCAAAGGTAATCAAAAGTTCCCTAGGTCGCTTATCCTTAGTTTATTTTTGAGTTTTAGGTGGAATTGGAAGTTGAAGTGGAGGTGAAGGATCTTGAAAAATAAGTTTAGATGGCACAACACTCTCCACATGGTTAACAATTTTATTAAGAACATCCATCTTTGAATCATAAACAATGTCTATAGAAGATGGTTGAACTATAGTATTAGTATCATGTGTGGGTAAAGCATTGGTATAAATTTGGAGGTTTTGATTAGGAGGAGAAATAGATTTGTTCCCATTACCATCAAAATTATCAACATATAAATCTTTAGAATCAATCAAGTCTTGAATCTTATGCTTTAAAGAGTAACATTTTTCAGTGTCATGGCCATTCTGGCGATGGTATTGGCAAAAAGTGGTAGAATCAAAGGATTTTGAAGCTATCATGGTAGGAAGAAGAGGTCGAATAGGAGGTAAAGTAATCATACTAGCACTTAACAACCTACTCATTATAGAATGCAAAGTTTCAGAGAGAGGAGTAAATGTACGAATCATACAAAAAGCACTGGATGCAGAAGCACTATTGGATATAGATGCAACTTGATCAGCAACCGCATTCATCTGTTTATTAATCTTGACATAATTGTTAGGTTTCTGAAACTTATGAGGATTAGGAGCATTGTCACCCTTATAAACTGGAACAAGAGCCATTGGAGTGTTGTTCTCAAACTGACTCACTTGTAATTGATAATGGTGAATTGCTACACACAATTGTTGAAAGGAGGTAAATTCAGTAAGCAGAAATTTATCCCTAATATCTTTTTGTAAATTTGCAATAAACATATGTTGAATATCAATATTAGGAATAGGATAAGAAATCTAAGCATACAAATTCTTAAATCTACCAATAAAATCAGTCAATTTTTCCATAACATTTTGTTTACAATGCATTAAATCAGACAAAGACACCTGTGGTCCAATGTTATTTTGAAATTGTTGAATGAAGGAATTGGCAAGTTTAGGAAAAGAATCAATGGAATAAGGAGGTAAGGAACAATACCATTGTAAATCCTTATCTCGAAAGGTTCTAGAAAATAATTTAGGTAAAATCCTATGGTCATGAGCATAATCACTAAAAGGGATTTGAAATCTTTTAACATGAGTAACAGGATCACCTTTACCATTGTAATTCTCAAGACGAGGCATATCGGCTTGCTGAGGGATAGTAGCACAAATGATGTCTAGGGATAAATGGCTACCCATATCACATGTAGGAATACTAAATTTGGATTGAGTTACAGATGCGAGTTGTTGTTGTAAAGATGACATAGTTTGAGCCAAACTAATAATTGTGGAATAATTAGAGGAAATAGGTGGCATAGAAATATTAGGAACACTAGGAAAAGTATAAGAAGCAGCAAGAATAGAAGACACAACCGGTGGAACATTAGGAACCAGAGTTGGAAGAGTATTAGTATAAGTAAAAGGCACATTGTGATATGAAGGTTGTGAGGTAGGTAAAGATACTGGTAAGCACTTACAGGAATAGGTGCACTTGGGATAGAAGTTGTTATCAAAGGAGTGTAAGTAGGAATACTAGGTAGAGGAGTAGAAGAAGGTCCTACACTAGTGACAATAGGTGTAAATCCTAACTCTTGAGCCTCTTGAGCTAAAGGTTTAACATTCGAATTCACAAGATGAGTAATACTACGCAAGAAATTAATACCTTGATCATTATCACGGAGAACTTTATTAAGAGCCTCTATAGCTTGGATGGAATCTTGATTATGGTTTTCTTGGATAAGCCAATTTCCCATTTTATCAAGTTCAGTTGAAAGATTTTGCACTTGTTCAAGAGGAACTCTTAAAGTGCCATCCTCATCATGAGATGAGTGAGAAGAGTTAGGCTCCATAGAAGGATTGGAATCATGAGTAATTAAGTTATCATCCGGGATCCCAAGGAAAGGAGTGGAAGACTCAGGATCAAAGGAACCCATAAGTCTATAGCTTCTTCTAACCGGGATACTATAAGTAGGACTGGATATGGTAAAGCTCATACACCAATATAATGCAAATGAACTAATACAAAATTTAGATTTATTGTATTAAAATTTAATTTGAAAGAACATGCAAGATCTAACATACACAATGTAAATCTAAC
The DNA here is from genome assembly GCA_018584345.1 of Thuja plicata. Lineage (NCBI taxonomy): Eukaryota > Viridiplantae > Streptophyta > Pinopsida > Cupressales > Cupressaceae > Thuja > Thuja plicata. The sequence goes on from MU227312.1 coordinate 1,098,368, forward strand.
ACCAAAAAAGAAAGAGTTTTCTATCGCGGGTTCACCAAAATGTAAAGGAGAAAATGATGTTTGTGGAATAAGCGTGTTTTGATACTCAAATCACTTATCACCTTTACATTTAATAATTAGAGTGGAGGGAAAGATAAGATATTCCCATTTTATTCTCAAATGCATAAAGGAAGGATCCAAATTGATCAACCCAAAAAGGATCAATGCATAAATGAATAAATCTATTGGAAATAAGAATAAAGAAGGAGATCCTAGGTTTCCCTCTTAAAATGTGTTTTGAAATGAATGTAAATGTGTTATAGATTTAGAATGATTAAGTATTTGAATTGTAATGGATAGGAGGAAGAACTAACCTTACAAAATTATAGATTAAAGATTGTTGTTTTCTGAGGTATGTAGACTATTTTTGGAAAATCTAATAGTTGATCCCAAACCAAAATGCAGAGATGAACAAAACCCAGAAATATTTTTCCATTTTGATGTCATCTTATGAAAAATTTCAACCCTATACCACAAATGCCAACCCTATCCTACACAGATCTGAAAGTGTCCATATTTGCGCTATCCGAAAGAAGACTGAAAAGGGTATCCATATATGGTCTCAGATCTACAATCCTGAACCTGTACCTACAAAAAGAAAGGTTTGTTTGTTGTGGGGGAGGGGTTTGCCTTGGTCAAACCCCAGTTTTGGAATTAACCTTAATGTATAATTGAAATTGCATAAAGATAACAAAGTAAAAACTCAAATTCACCTTGCTTGTAAAGTCCTTGTGGCAGATTCGAATCTGTGAATCCACAAGTATGCTTCAAAATATGGAATGTAGAATAGTTGGATGTATTCAATCTCTTGCTTATAGATCTCCAACACCAAGTCTTGGAAGGGTTCTTGATCTTGAAAAGGGTTTGGAAGAAGATGGATGGAGAGATCACCAAAAGGGCACCTTATAGCTTGAATCCTTCAATGGCCTCCAATGGATCTCCTTCATGATAATGGATGCTTGAATGGATGAATGCTTGCTTCAAAACTTTCTTGATTGCTTGATCTCAATTAGGAATGCTTGATCACCCTTGGAAGACTTTTGTTTTGCTTGATTATAGTTAGAGAAAATGAGAGAGAAAGATTCCCTTTTATATGAAATTAGGGCACAATCTTCTAAGGAGGCCTACATAGGATAATTAGATCACCATTAAAGCCTTTACCCCTAGGAGAGGACCTATATTAAATACAATTTAGGAATCCACTCTTTGGAACCCGAAATAGCTGACCTAGAAGCGGGAGGAAACTTTTTGTGAGGACCGACATCTGGGAAACCAAAAATTCCCAAGATTTGGACCCTGGGACAAGGTCAAGGTCAGCCCTGTCCTAGGGTAGGGCCAAGGTTGACCATGTCCTAGGTCAGGGCCAAGGTCAACCCTATCCCAGGAGGTCAACCCTATCCTTGAATCCCAGAAACATAGGTCTACATCCCAGAATGTAGAAATTAGGTCAAAAAATGGTGGATAGAAAGGCAGATTAGTGGGGAAGTCATGTCAAGATCAGGAACTCATTCAAGGAACTTGTCATGACCCCAAACCACTCACTCAGAATGCTAAACCAATCTAAAAATAGAAGTGCTTCCATTTTCTGACTATACAACAACAACAACAACACTCAGGAGAAACCATTTGGGCAGCAAATGCTAAATCGACCATGGAACACTAGACCAAATAATGGCAGCATCCCAGCAGACAATGCCAATACTTATGAGGTTTCAGAGACCAATTTTGTTAGGGCTCCAATTAAGCATCAAGACAATAATGAATATGTGAACAACTCCCAAGACCACTACACCCAGAATCCAGAGGGGCCCCCGATGCAATTCAATGCTATGGTGTTCAATTCCTACAAGTTTGGAAAGGAGGGAGGCCCAGAAGCCTATATGGGAGAAGATGAATTCATGTTCCCTTTTCAGAGAGAAAGTGAGCCTAAATATTCTTAGTTGCATGCCTTCCAAAATGATCAATGAAACTCATACAACCTCCAGAGTAGAAAGGAACCCCTCACCGACGGCATACCTCTAGGAAAGCAACCAACTCCACCAGATCCTTGAGCTAGTAACAATCCCATACCTCTAAAGGGCCCAAATGCTCCCATATATCCTATGACAAGTACATATGATAGCTACCGAGGAATAGCCTAGTCAAATGACAAGTATAGTGCAGTAGATGAACTCAAGAAAACTAAGGCAAACATCTCTATGTTTGAACTATTGCAGGGCTACCCATCTCAAAAGGAAGCCCTTTTAAGATCCTTGGATCATTCAAAGCCTGGCCTGTCAACCAACAACACCAAGGCACCCATGTCCAATGTTAACACATATGAGGCATTCCCAATAGTATTCACAGATAGGATAGAGGTCCCACTATTCTTACTTAGCCTATGAATGTTTGTAAAGAACCTACATAACTGCCTAATCGATTCAGGAGTCTCATGCAACATTATGCTCCTGTCAATTTGCCAAAAGTTGGGGATGGTGCCCCAAGTAATGAACCAGGCGGTCATACAATTAGATAAAACTAAGGTCAGAGTAATTGGTGTGCTCAAATATGTACACATTCAACTAGTCGTAGATCCCTGTATACAAGAACGCATTGATATACACATAGTGGATATCCCTGAGACTTATGGGATGTTGCTAAGCCGAGAATGGACTAAATGCTTAACAGGATGGTTCTCTACAGATTTCACCCAACTCTAGCTACCGTGGAGAGGTTTGAAAAACCAGATCAAGATAGATTCAGAGCCAAAGCTAAAGAGGATGATCACTGAATACAATGCCCTGAATGAAGTCTTGTTCACTCAAACCGATTTGGGCACTTATCGATTAGACGATGTTTTCATGTTTCAAATCTGAGAAGGTGAAGAATCAAACCATAGTCCCATCCAAGGTCTCCTATAGCTGAATATTGGTGATGATATGTTCCAAAGTTTCATCAATAGCACAATAGCTATCCTACAGCATTTGGGCCAAGATGCAGATCCCAACATCTTATTGCTACCTAGATACTGTCAATTACATCAGGCTAGTCATTCTGAGTTTACATGCCCCAGTTCTCAAGAAGCACTGTCACAAGTGTTGGCATGAATTTCTCAACCAAATAAGCCACTAAAAGCACTGATGATAAAAGAAGATGAACTTGGGATAGAAGGCAGGGACAACGCCGCACCAGATATGGATAGCCTAGTCCTTGCAAATAGTTCGCCTCAAAATCAAGACAGTGGGTCAGATTCTGAAGATAGAAATCATGCCCTGAATATGCTTAGTGACTGGAGTACTTTGGATGAAAAAGTGTGTCCCCTTTACAAGGGAATACTAGAAGATGAAGGAAAAGAGGATGAAAAACTCCCCAAACCTAGGCATACTCAGCATACGGGAGAGTTAACTTCTTCTGACAGCGATGGAGAGAGGGGCTGAAAACCAAGGACCAAGGGTTTTTCTAAGAAAATATCAACCTGACCCAACCCTACTAAACCACCTCAGATATGGAAATTGTGCTTTGACAGTTCCAAATGTAAAAAAGGAGCAGGTGCAGGAATTGAATTGATAAATCCAAGGGGTAAGTCTTTCTATGTTGCTTATAGATTACAGTTTCTTTGTACTAATAATGTTGCAAAATATGAAGTGTTGGTTCACAGACTCCTCCTAACTCACGAGAAGGGAATCAAAATCTTGACAGTGGAAGGAGATTCCCTGGTGGTTATCAATCAGATCCATAGCCAGTATACTTGCAATGATAAGAGGCTCTTAGCCTACCAAAATAGGGCATGGGATCCAATCAACGACTTTGACGCTTTCAACATCAAAACCATCCCAAGAAGAAAGAACATTGTTGTTGATGCATTGGATGTTTAAGCCAGCTCATTACATCCAATGGAGAAATCCAAACTAAAGAAATTCTTAGTTGAACTTGTTATAGCCCCGACCATTCCGGACAATATCACTAACTTTCAAGTCTTCCAAGATGATCAACATATCTTAGAGTTTATCATGTGCGTTGGCGTGTTCAAAAAGAAGATCATTGACGAAGAGAAGAATGGGGAGGAAATAGTTGAACTTGAAGAGCTTGATGATTACGAAGTCATAAACCTGAAAACCAATGCCATACCCAAGGGAATGGTAGAACTAGAGATGATTTTTGATAGTGATACGACTGCTATAAGAAGACACTCCGACATAACACCTAATGGTAAAGAATGTGACACCTACAACCTAGGCACAGAAGAAGAACCAAGAGAAGTCCACATCGAAAAGGTGGGAACCAAGGAAGAGAAGGAGAAAATGGTCCAGCTTCTCACTGAATATCGAGATGTCATAGCATGGAGTTATGAAGAAATAAAGACATATGACACCTCAGTAATAATGCACAACATCCCTTTGAAGCCAGATTCTAAGCCTTTCAGACAATGACAAAGACCCGTGAATCCCACTATAGAGCCCTTAATCCAGAAGGAAGTCCAAAAGCTGCTCAATGCTAGGATCATATTCCCGATTTGACATTCTACATAAGTTGCAAACCTAGTACCTGTAAGGAAGAAGACTGGAGAAATCAAGCTGTGTGTAGACTTCCAGAACCTCAACAAGTCCTCTCAAAAGGATAATTATCTACTCCCATCTCTAGATGAAGTATTGCAGAAGGTTAATGGATCTCAAATGATGTCATTCCTGGATAGCTACTCTAGGTACAATCAGGTGATGGTACAGGAAGAGGACAGGCTGAAAATGGCATTCACCACTAAATGGGGAACTTTCGCCTATCGACGGATGCCTTTTGGGCTGATTAATGTTGGAGCCACCTTCCACAAAGCAATGGACATAGCATTCAAAGGATTGGTTGGAAGATGCATTATCATCTACATGGATGATCTCACAGTCTACTCAAAACTAAGAGTTGACCACATAAGCGACCTCAGAAAATGCCTCCAGAGGTGCAGAGAATTTGGGATCTCCCTCAACCCCAAGAAATGTTTGTTCGGGGTAACTGAAGGAAAGCTCTTGGGGCATTTCATTTCTGAAAAGGGGATATCCATTGACCCCAAAAGGGTGGAGGTGATCCTAAAATTGACACCTCCTCATAGCCGCAAGGAACTAAAATATTTCTTCAAAAAGATCAAATTTGTCAGGAAATTCATTAGTGGCTTCGCAGAAATAGAGAAACCATTGAATGACATGCTCAAGAAAGACACCAAGATTGAATGGGCCCTCCTAGCCAAGAAGTATTTTGAAGAGATTAAGACTGCCATTGCCACGACACCAGTCCTAGCCAGTCCTGACTACACCATCCCTTTCAAGGTCTACTCTTTTGCATCAAAACACTCATACACATGCATTCTCACACAGAAGAAGAATAGTGAAGATGAAACACCCATCGCATTTATGAGTTTCCCTTTCAAAGATGTTGAGCTTAGATACCCAAACTTGGATAAACAATCATTTTCTCTCGTCAAAGCGGTGAAGAAATTCAGGCACTATATTTTAAGGAGTAAAGTCATTGGTATAATTCTAGACATGGCAATTAAATCCATCCTAATGCAGAATGAGCTAGGAGAATGGAGAGGAAATTGGATGGCAATTCTCCAAGAGTTTGACCTAGAAATCCACCTGATGAAGTTGGTAAGGGGACAGGGCCTGACAAAGCTGATCTCTGAGTTTGAAGAAGGTCTGAACTACCAAACATATACTGACCAAGGTGTGATCATGGATGTGTGGTAGCAAGACATAGTGTACTATCTGTTGCAGAATCGCTGCCCTGAAGAAATGAATAGTTCCAAGAGAAGAGCTTTAAAGATCAAAAGCAACTCTTATATGCTAAAGAGAAGACAACTCTACAAATGCAATTACGAGGGTTTGTACCTAAGGTGTTTGGTGCAGGAGCACCTCTCCAAACACCTAAGTCCACCTTGGAACCAAATGGAGGTAGTGGATCTAAAGAATTCCTAAAAGTAAATTGGGATATATTGAGGCCAATAATGGCAATATCTAATAAACA
>MU227312.1:1149828-1160185 GCA_018584345.1 Thuja plicata
GTGACTTTAATCAATTAAATCAATAATGATTTAATTAATAAGTGAACATAAAATACCTTTTTACTCTAACACCCCCCCTTAAGATAAACTTAGGGAGAAGCTAAAACCTAGAAACAACTACTGAAAGTAGTAAATTTGGGTCCCGGCAACAAGGCCTGATCAGGTACCCAATCACAACCAAATCTCTATAAAGTGGAGAAATAAAGAAAACCACATGGGAAAAAACTCTACTCCAAAAATAAATAAATAAAAGAAGCAGAAAAGAAACATGAAGGAAGGAAGGCCTCTCCTCACTGAGACCCCCCAAGGACAACTTCCTTCACCTGTAGCATAGCACGCAACTGGAGGTAATGTGGAGAGGCCAAAGGTTTAGTGAAGATGTCTGCAACCTGATCCTCTGTAAGTATGTACTCCAAGATGAGAGCACCATACTAAATCAACTATCTGATGAAGTGCATGTGGAACTCAATGTGTTTGGTGCACTGATGCTCCACTGGGTTGCAGGAAATGTGTATGGCACTCTGATTGTCACACCAAAGAATAGTGGGACTATCAAGAGGAAACCCTAACTTAGTCATAGACTATCAAAGCCATAAAATCTCCTGAATTGCTAACATAGCTGCTTGATACTCAACCTCTGTAGATGATAATGCAGTAGCAGTCTGCTTCTTGCATGACCATGTGATAGGACCAGAACCAAGGAAAAAAAAAATCCAAAAGTAGACCTCCGATCATTAGCATCACCAACCCAATTGGAGTCAGTGAAGCCAATGATGTGTAGGGAACCTGATGTGTAGTGAATGCCATAATGTGTAGTGCCCCAAAGATACTGCAAAATATGTTTAGCAACTTTCCAATGGCTCTCATGAGGATCATGGGAGAACCTAGAGACAAGTCCAACTAGAAAGGAAATATCTGGACGAGTGTGTGTCAAATATAAAAAGCTCCCAATCAACTATCAGTACAAAGTGGAATCCACTGAAGGTGTAGGACATGTGGAGGATAGCACAACACCTGATAGAAATGGTGTAGGCGTAGGCTTGCAATCAAGAATATCAAATCTGTGAAGCATATCAAGAGCATACTTCTGCTAAAGGAGGGAAATCCCATTAGAAGACTGTATAATCTGTAGGCCCAAAATATAGTGCAGAAGACCAAGATCTGTCATCTCAAATTGCTTCATCAATGCTCGCTAAATACCCTAAATCATATAGGATGACCTACCTATGATGAGAAGATCATCAACGTAAAGAACAAGTATGACAATATCTATCCCCTCATGCCGAAGATACACTATGTGGTCAGAATGGCAATGTGTATACTGTATAGAGAGAAATAAAGAGTCCATCTTCTCATACCAAGCCTGAGGGGCTTGTTTGAGACCATATAATGAACGTCAAAGCCAAAAAACTAAGGAGGAGTCCTGTATAAACCCTAGGGGCTGCTCCATATAAATCTCCTCCTGGAGGTCTCCATGCAAGAATGCACTCTTCACATCCATCTAAAAAACTGTCCATCCCTATGAAGCTGCAAGTGAAAGTACAAGGCAAATAGAATTCATCTTTGCAACAAGAGCAAAGGTCTCAGAGTAATCAATACCCTCCACCTGAGAAAACCCCTTTGCAACAAGATGAGCTTTATAATTGTCAATAGAACCATCAGTAGCATACTTGGTACGGTACAACCACCTGCACCAGACCAACTTTCTCCCTTTCAGAAGAGAGAACAAATCCAAAGTATGATTCTTCATCAAAGAAGAATCCTCCTCATCCATAGCTACATCCCACTCTATGTGACTTGTCGCCTCTGAAAACTTCTAAGGGTCATCCAAAATGACATGACTCAGAAGGCTAGAACCAGATGTTTGAGCTCGAGTATGATGACAATCGGTGGGATCACCATCCAAAGAAGCTGCTGCATCTACTATAGAACGGGCCCACTGGGGCATAACTAGAGCAGGTGGAGGTGATGGTGGATCATCATCATTTTCATGAAGAGAAAAAGGATCTGTAAGAGACAAAGTAGATAATGAGGGAGAAGCTGGTACTGGAGAATCCATTAGAGGATAACGCTCATCAAACTAGACATCCTGTCAAAATAAGACCTCTCTAGAATCAGGATCAAACAACCTATACATCTTGACATCCTCACAGTAGCCAACAGAAATGAGTGGTCAACTCTTCTTCTCCATGGCTCTCCGTTGAGCATTTGGAATAAATGCCCAAGCCACACTACCAAAGACTCAGAATGTGGAAACATCAGGCTTGATCTAAGACCAAGTTTCCTCAGGAATCATATGTCATAATGCCTCATGAGGCATTCAATTCTGAATGTAGTTGGCACAATTGATTGCCTCAGCCCAATAAAAAGGCTGCATAGTCCGTGACTGAAGCATACAAATTGCCATCTCCTATAAATTTTAGTTCTTTCTCTCAGCAACACCATTTTGTTGAGGGGTGTGTGGAACTATCAACTAATGTTGTAAACCATGCTGAGTACAAAAATCTCTAAAATCCTGATTCACATACTCCCCCCCATTTTTGGTGTGTATCCTCCTGATAGAATGACCATATTGCTTCTTCACAAATGTATTGAAAACACAAAAGGTATCAAAGACATCAGATTTGTACTTGAGAAAATATACCCAGGTACGTCGGGAGAAGTCATCAATGAAAGTGAGCACATAGTGAGCCCCTGAAAAAGGAGTCAGAAAATACATGACATCACTGTGTACTAGATCCAAAGGTGCCTTTGCATGAGTGGGACAACCTGTAGGAAAAGGATCCCTGTGATGTTTACCAAGGGCACAACCTTAACATACACCATCAATAGAGGAAATCAAACAAAGCCCACTCACAAGTGCCTGTTTTCTCATCTTCTATAAATATCTATAATTAACGTGGCCAAAATGCTCATGTCAAAGTCTACTCACAGAATCTATGTGTGCCACAAGAGAGACACCAGAAGCCTCTGAAGTCTCGAAGCCATCAAAACTATATAGGTGAGACTAAGGAATAACACTACCAGTGGCCACAATCAAATCAGGATCATGGAGGTCTCGAATAACCACATCATTTGGGGAGAACTCAACTGTCTTTCCAGAGCCAGAATGGAAAATCTAAAAAACTGAGAGGTGTGTCAAAATGTCAAGAACAAGAAGTAAATCTTGCAGACAACCTCCAGGGAATGAGACAGTACCAGATCCTATAACTACTAGCTAAGAAGAGTCACCAATGGCAATATGTGAAGTATCACAGTGGGCAAGTGCAGTGAATAGCTACTGAGAGTGAGACATGTGGTGAGAGGCATCGAAATCAATAATCCAAGTGGTGCCAGATGAAAAAGCTCATGCAGTAAGAGCGTTTCCCTTCCCCATGGAAGAGGAAGATGACTGAGGTGAGGAGATATGACTCTACTGCATAGCTTCCTCTAAAGCCTCTAAGCATTTCCAACACCTGGAAACTGGATGTCCTTCCTTTCCACAAAAACTGTAAGGCTCACTAGTGAACTTGGAAGTCTTAGAGGAAGACTCACTAGACTTCGAAGATTTCCCATACTTGGGATGGGGTTTGGAATCAGATCTAGAAGGTGGCTTGGAGGAACTCTCACTTCCTACTGACTCCTTCTTTGGCCTGGGCTTCTGAATCTCTTTAGATGGGTGAGAAACCAAGGCTTGGTTTTGTGATCCACAAAGAGAATCAAGCTAAGAGAGCTTGGCCTGCTCACAAGTTAAGTGATCACAAAACACATCAAAAGTAGGCATGGCAAACCTCAGACCCAAAGCATCCATGGTAGCATGGAATGTGGAAGAGAATATCTGAAAAAGAACCACGAATATTGGAAAGTATGAGATAAATACATTCGGCATCTTTCTTATGTTTGCCACAACCATGTAAGAGAGACCTCATAGATTTGAATTTTGTTAAGAAATCCTGAATAGAGGTAAATGTCTCAAGAGCCATTAATGTCAGTTCTACTTCAATTTGAAGTACCTGAAACTCATTGACGGTGCCAAAGAGAGTCTGGAACTTCTCCCACATCACAATAGGAGTATCACAACTATCAAAGTGAAAAAGTAGACTATCTAAAACATGCAAAGAGAGAACACCCATGGCCTCATCCATCTTATTTATGTATTGTATGACCTCGTAGGGATGAGTCAAATTGGGCTGAATAAGATCCAAACAAGACCATAGCCTGCGTGACCTGAGAAGCCTAGTCATACAGGACTTCCATAAATGATAATTGTGTGTAGTGAGAAGCTTGACTGATGTTGTATTTTCCATGTCGTACCTTAGCCTTCTTTATTATATGTTTTCTTTTAGAACTAGACAAAAGATGCATAAGGGTTTGTGTTTTGTGTGTTTTGGAGTTCTTGTAATATATCTCAAAAAAGAAACCAAACCCTAGTACAATTGAGAAGCTAGAAGCAGAAACAGTGCAAGAAAGGATACAGAATAAATTTGTAAAATACCTAGTCAATGTTTCCCAAGAAGAGATCAGATCTAAAGCGAGATCATCAAGAGCTTTATGATGCCTATTTGTGAGGAAAAATAGAGTTTGTTTTCTCATTTTAGAGGCCAGGAAGTGCTGAAAAGAAGACTCCTCTTTGACTAGAAAAAAATCTAGTTTAATAGCAAAACAAGATAATTTAACTTCACAAAGATGTTCACTTCAAAAAGAGCTTTCCGACGGTATATGGAAGTCAAAAATTGGCCTTCGTTTACTCTAGATAGAGCCAAAAAAGCCAAGGTGTGTCAAAAAATCTCAAAGAATAAAGGTTTAGCCCCTATGGCTTGAAGGAATTGGGCCCATGGGCATATTGAGTGTGTAGGGGGATAAAGGTTTAGTCTAGAATCATTGATAGGACTGCCGCAGGAGGCCAGAGGGGCCGGCAGGGGCTGAGAGCCCGTCGGGTGGGGTTGGTGGTGGCGGGCTGGCTGTGCATCCAGCGGTGGCAGAGGCAACTAGTGGCGGTGAGTGGCTATCAGTGGGCGGACCCGCCAAAGTCAACTAGTGCCGATGGTAGTGGGCGGTGGGTGGACTTGCCAAGGCAGTCTGCAGTTTCTCCATGGTGGCCACTCGGTGGCGTAGCAGTGTTGAATGGTGGGCGCTTTTTTGCACAAAAAAATCAATTAAAATTGATTTTTTTATATTTTTTTCTCAATTTTTCGTGGCAGAGTAGGCAAAATTTGTTTTCCTCAGATTGCAATGTTGACAAAAATGATCATGCCTTAAATGGATTTTGGGGTATTTGGGTCTTCTGGACTCAACCGTGATGTCGATTTTTTCCCAAAGTGCTCTCAAAAATAAATTACCTTCAAATCCACACAAGAAATGCTTGAAACCCTTGAAGCTCCAAAACTTCAAATACTCAAGAACGGGCTACAACAGCAAGGCTCTGATACCATGTTAGAATTCATATAATTCAACCATGAAGATTTGCTATGTGCAAAGAACCTATCACAAAAGAGAAGCTTGGAGATGACAATGTTCTGAAAGACAAAATGTTCATTCAGAGAGAGTATATGAAATACAAAGGGATCAATCCTTATAAAGGAGATCGAACACCAAGATGGTGGAGAAACCTAGGTTTCATGAGTAATTAGTAAGGAATTAATTATTGCATGCCTAAATTTTAGCTTAAGTGAATAAGAGGTAAAAATGTGACTTTAATCAATTAAATCAATGATAATTTAATTAATAAGTGAACATAAAATACCTTTTTACTCTAACAAATACAATAGTTTTGTCTATAGTGAAGAACCTGACACTCTACCTGAGCAATAGTGTATTGCTCCTGAGTGACAGAACAATGCACCTGAGCATAAAGCTACAAACACTGAAAATCAAAAAATTACTCACAATGATGTACCAAGTGATGGAGATCAAAATGAAGGTCAAGATGATGAACAAAATGATGAACAAAGTGCTGAACCAATACTTGCCAAGTATGTCAGAAGACACCATCCATAGGACAAGATCATAGGAGACAAAAAGGCTGGAATAAGAACAAGAAGTAATTCACTGAACAATAGATGTTTAATTTGAGATTTTGAGCCTAAATATGTTAAAACTGCACTTGAAAATGAAGAATGGGTTAGTGTTATGAATGAAGAGATAGAGCACATTAAGAAGAACATAACGTGGACATTAGTACCTAGACTGGATGACAAGAATGTCATTGGTACAAAAATGATATTCAGAAACAATCTAAATGAGAATGGAGAAGTCACAAGGAACAAATAAAGATTAGTATGCAAAGGGTATGCACAAGAAGAAGGTATTGACTATGGAGAAACCTTTTCACCTATTGCTAGGATAGAAGGAGTTAGAATTCTTCTTGCTTTTGTTTCTTACAAAGGCTTCAAGGTATACCAAATGGATGTCAAATTTGCATTCCTAAATGGAATACTAGAAGAAGAGGTATACATTGAACAACCAAAAGGGTTTGTTGATCCTAACAAGAGAAACATGGTTTGTAGACTACACAAAGCCTTGTATGGATTGAAACAAGCACCGAGAGCATGGTATGAAATACTTCACTCATATCTCATAAGTATTGGATTTGTAAGAATAAGTGAAAACAATAATCTGTATTTAAAAGAAGATACTGATGATAACATTCTGATTGCTAAAATATTTGTTGATGATATCATATTTGGAGGTAATGATATGTTATGCAAATAATTTTCTAATGAAATGAGCAAAGAGTTTGAGATGTCAATTTTTGGGTAGATAAAATTCTTTCTTGTTCTACAGGTTCTTCAACAAGATGCAGGCATCTATATCACACAATCCAAATACATAAAGAAATTTCTCAAGATATTCAAGATGGAAGACTCCAATCCAGTTGGAATACCTATGGAAATTGGATGCAAGCTGACAAAGGAAGACAAGTCAACCAAGGTAAATTGGACCTTATATAGATTAATGATTGGAAAACTCATGTATGTTGTACATACTAGACCAGATATAACACATGCAGTTGGAATAGTTGCAAGATTCTCTGCTAATCCCAAGGAATCACACATGACTGTTGTCAAAAGAATTCTAAAATATCTAAAGAATACCGAAGACTATGGCTTATGGTATAAAAGAGAAGGCAAATTTGAGCATCAAGTCTATATAGATGTTGATTGGGATGGAAACTTAGATGATAGAAAGAGCACAACAGGAGGAGAATTTGTTATGGGTGACAGACTTGTCACATGGATAAGTAAGAAGCAAGGATGCATCTCTCAATCTGCTAGAGAAGAAGAATATGTGGTTGCTTATGCAAATCACTCTAACATTGCATGGACCAAGAAATTACTGGAAGGTATGAATATGAAAATTCTTGAACCATTGGTTATCTATTATGATAATACTAGTGCAATAAACATATCAAATAACCCTGTCATGCATGTTAAGACTAAGCATATTGCTATCAAGTATCATTACTTAAGAGAACAAGTACTTAAGAGAACAAGAGCAAGAGAAAGAGGTGATACTAGAATATGTTCAATCAAAGGAACAATTAGCAAACATATTCACAAATCTATTGCCTAAAGATACATTTGAGTACCTAATAAAGAGACTAGGGGTCCGACCCTTGTCTATTGGTCACTAAGCTAACTAGGAGGTTGTATCACCCTTCACATAGCTAGAAGATCATTCATGTTGATGCAAGAAAAGAGATGGACTAAAATGATATATCAATACAAAGAAAGGTACTTATCTGCACCAAACACCAAAGTTATTGTATTGCTGATGGAGAGGAAATTCAAGGAATGTATTATGAAAAAAAGAGAAATTTAGTTTGGCATTGTTGTCAAAGGGAGAGATTATATCCATATGAAATATCTATCTAAATTATTCAAAGGGAAAGATATACTTAATGAATATGGAGAGAAATATATTACTATTAAAGAGAAAAGAACTATCCATCAAAAAGAGGAACAGTAAAAGGAAGAGAAAACATCAGAGAAAGATTCAAAGAAGCATCCATCTAAGGGAGAGAATTGGAAAAGTTAACACTGCATATCTAGCTAGAAAAGGGAGAAGAGATTCTACAAACAAAGGGAGAGAAAAAATAAGAATTTTCTACATCTATCCAGTAAAGGGAATGAAGAATGAAGAAAGTACTCTGCAAGAATCAAATCTAAGCTAGAAGAGCTTACCGAGAGTCACATTTGTATTGGTTATAGAAAAATAAGTTTGGTAGAGATTGATGAACTACAACTAATATATTTCATAATGTATTAGTAGTATGTAGTATGTTTCCATCAATGCCAAAGGGAGAGATTGATGAACTATAACTAATTGAATGTTTGAAGATGTTAAGTTGATGATCACCGAGCTACAGAAAGTTAATGCAAGACATTAAATCAATTAATATAATATATTTTCATTGATGTCAACCTGATATACTTTGATTGGTCATATACATATTTTCAAAGACTTCAAAGAACCAAAGAGATAAAGGTTATGTTATCAATATGCATAAAAGTTCAGTATACACCAAGTAACAAAAAACACCGACGGATTGTTCACACCAACGGATAGAGCACCCCTGGGAGAGTCATAGTGTAAACCAAGAAATATACCTAAGCAAGCATTATCGACCAAAACCAAATTGATACCTGAACATAACTAAATGTAAGAATGTTTCCCGACAGACACACAACCCCGATGGATAGAGATGCCTAAGGACAATTGAAGTCAAGACCAAGCAAACAAGGAGTTAAAGACTGATCAGAATTAAAGCTTAGAAATGAAAAAATACTTAGCTCGCAAGAGATAAATATGGATTTAACTATTTGATTACTTTTTTTTCATCGACCAGTTAAAAGCTAAAGATAAGCTAGAGATTTAAAGCTAGGTTTAATCCTAGTTGTCAAGAAGAAATTTATGGGATAAAACTAAAGCAAGATTTAAAGAAAGAATGGCAAGATTTGTGTATCACATCAAGAACAAGAAAGACAAGGATTTAGAAATGGTGAAATCATGTCTATAAAAGAGACAAGCTAATTCATTATCAAAAAGAGGATTTTGAAGAGAATTCTGGTGAATATAATAAGTCTTCATACATATCTTATCAAATAAGTTGAAGAATAGAGCTAAGATTTGTGCAGACACTGAGAAACAAAGAAGCAACAACATTCACCAGGCAGAAAGAAGTGGAGCAATAGAATTGAAGAGAACATTAATCAAAAGAGGTATTATGATCTTAAAATAGATCTGAACATTTGCAAGATTTAAGTTGTATTTATGAATAGATCATATACTATTTTAGTTTAACCATTGATTCAAAAAATCTCTTAACAGAGTAGGATTTAACCATCCTTTATATATTGAGATACATCCCAAGTAGTATCAAAAGGTTTCTCATGAAGATAGCATAGTGAATGTCAGATATCAAATGAAAAACTTTTAGTTTTGAATCCTCTAACAAGGTCGCACTTAACAGTGTGTTTCTAACCTTTAACAAGGTTAGCTCTTTAGCGAGCTCACTTCAGAAGAGGGAAAATTTTGGGTTAACGGTCCCAAGTGGTTTTTCCCCTAACAGGGTTTCCACATTAAAAATTCATGTCTCAAATGTGTATATGGTTCATTGCTTTGATGTTTTTATTTACACATTACTAAAATAGGATTGATCGGTAAACACTAAGTTATTTATTGTATTTTGGTAAATGTTAAGATAAGATAGACTGCTATTCGGTAAAGCTTAAGGTAAGGATAAAAAGTATAAACGCCGAGCAGTATATACATGTTAGTTTTACATAAGGCATATTTTTGGAATTATAAGATGTTCTTAGTGACTGAGAGGTGGGGGTGAATCAGGAACCATTAAAACTTAATCCTTTTAATCCACAATTAGATTAACTTATTTTTTTGCATGCATATAACTTGAAAGTAAAGAATCATACAGAACACATAACACAATATTTGGTTACCCAGAAACCTTCCAAAAGAAAGTAAAACTAGGGTGGGGATGATACCCACAAGATTTAGTACTACAGTATAAATTTATCCCGTTAGAGTTTACAATGACCACTTTAGATGGTCTGCCCTCTTAGGAGCATAGAAATGACTGTCAAGTCCACCTTGTTAAAGGATTTTTTACAGTACAATAAGTAATGCAACTCAGTTAAGATATTTAAAGAAAGGACTGTTAGGTCCACCTTGTTAAAGTATTTTGTTGATCCACCTATGAGAATGAGCCAGTTGATGATTTTCTCTGTGCAACTTGTTGGTGCCCAAAAATGTTGAATTGGATTTCCTATGGACTTGCCAATCCAATGTTTGGAAAACCAATTGTTTTTGGCCAACTAACGGGAATGATCGATTATGATCCTCTTCCCCTGCACTTCTA
>MU227312.1:1178811-1215908 GCA_018584345.1 Thuja plicata
CCTAAGGGGTCCTAAGGGGTCCAAGAATACATTTAATGTATCCTTGGACCCCTTAGGACCCCTTACCATACTTTAATATATGGTAATGGGTCCTAAGGGTTCATAAGGGGTGTTAGGACCCCTTAAGACTCCTTACCATACACTAATGTATGGTAAGGGGTCCTAAAGGGTGTTAAGGGATCCTATGAAAAATTTGAAGGCATTATATTTTTCCATTAGTATACACAAGGAAAAACATGATCCGCGCCATTGGTTTACACTACACCAACAGACAGGGCATAGCACTACCCAACGCCAAGGTTACCCAATGCTGCAAAGCTCAAAGCATCCCGACAAACACTATTAAGTGTTATCCGATGAAAAAAAGGTAAATGAAACCTGATGAACAACAATAGTGAAACCTGAAGGAATAGCATAGACTGGAACCTGACAGATGAAGGGAACCCAATGATCAGTACAACAATGCCGACAGACTTTTAGTTCAACCCGACGGCCAAGAACTGATAGTCAATTACATCCCGCAAAAAGTGGATCTGACTTTCCATGTCAGATAAATCACTGAAGTTGTATTTATAGCTTCTTGATTTGCTTTTAAATCCATTATGTGTGGAGGAAGCAATGTATTTATTATTGTTTTAATTAGTTTTACTGATTTAAAACATGCAAACTAAAGATCAAGATCAAGTTGTAAACCTTGGATCTAAGAGTTAACATTGTAATGCGTGATTCAAAAGATAGGTCAAATACTTGTATAAATAGATGCTCAATCTATTGAGAATAGTTGTTATTCAATGAAGATTGTAGCCACGGAGAGCATCTAGAGAATAGACAAGAGAATTCATGCAGAAGGACAAAAAATAATCAAATCAATTTCAAGAACAAGAACACAGGCTACCGATGAGCAGAGAAAGGTATTAATCAGTCACTTAAGGTGATATTATTATTATGAGAGCTTTAATGTATCTATAACCAGAAATTGTAGATTATATACAGTCAGGTCAATCATATGTACTCATTCTAACAAATGTAGTACACATAAGAAATCCTTTCAAGAAAGGTGTACTTAACAGTCTTATTATAAATCTCTTAACTGAGTGCACACTTAAATTAGTGTTTCTAAAGATCTTAACAGAGTAGATCTTAACCGGTCTCCACCTTAATACTCCTAATAGGGTAGATCGTCAGAAGTGATCAATTGTAAGCCTTTACCGGACCCCTTCCAATCTACACGTAGTGAAGTTTTGTGGGTGCCATCCCCACCACAATTTTTACTTCCTAACAGGAGTTTTATGTGATATCATATATTGTGTTATGTGTTTATTACTTTCATGAATGTTTCTATGAATGTTGCAAACAATTAAATATTATGGAATAATACTACATGCATAAGAAAGAACAATAGTAATGGTCGGTAATGCAGTAATGAATGATTACTAATGATGAATTATGAAAAATGTTAAAAAATTTAGAGGTACTGATTCACCCCTCCCCTCTCAGTACTACTTCCCATTAATCCCAACAATTGGTATCAGAGCTAAGTCTCTTCAAGGAAAAGCTTAAAGGCTTGAGAGAAAAGATCATACAATGGATAAGTACAAACTTGATAAGAATATTGAGAATAAAAAGCTTGAGATACAGATGTTTTATGAATAGTATAAAGAAGCTAGAATCAAGATGAGAGAGTTGTTGGATGAGAGGAAATGTATGGCAACCCGGAGCAATGAAAAAGATCATCAAGAAGAAGAGATTCTAGATTTCTTTGAATCTTTGGGATCCAATGCAAGTAATACATCAAACACATCAGAAGAGAACATCACAAATCTGAAGGAGATCAATCAACATCTGACAGAGCAAATAAATATGATGCAAATTGGTCAAGAGACCCAAATGGTAAGAATGATTGATGTGATGAGTTCTGCTAGAAAAGGTGAAGTAGAAAGAACACTAGCCACTGATGACTGGAGGAAGATTACAGCGAAACTACAAGAAAAGGAGTTGGAGATTCAAAGACATGTTGAGCATCACCATGAGCTCACTAATCAGATTATTCTTATGAGTCAAGAAGTGAATAGAATGAATGTTGAACTCATTGAAAGAATACAGATTATCGGTGAACTAAGAGAAGAAAATGAAAAACTAAAGCATGAGGTTAGAATTTAGAAACAACATAATGAAGTTATCAGAAAGGTTGAAGAGAGCAATAAAAGAATGGATGATTTTCTTGAAGGACAATGAAGAGTCAACAAAAACAACAGTTTAGGCTTTACCAAAAATGGAGAATCATCAAATCAAGCCAACCAAAAGAATGTCTATGAAAATCCAAGACCAAGAAAGCTAACATGCAAGCACTGTGGAAAGAAAGGACATACATCAAATGTATGCCGAGGAAAAATCAAAGGTATTCCTAAATCTACATCTTCATTCATAGGATTCTATTATAAATGTAACAAGGAAGGACATAAAGCATATGAATGTAAGTCTAAGATAGAACAACCAAAGAAGGAAACCTACATGGAAAAATACTGTCCAACATGCAAGATGAATGGGCACACAAGTCCTGAATGCTGGAAAAAGAAAAGGCAAGCATGGAAGCCAAAAGGTCAAGAAACTCCCTATCAACCAAATAGAATCGGTAATCAATATGTATGGGACTAAAATACATGGAAAAAATGTACAGCATGTGGTAGATATGGTCACATTTCTGCAAACTGCATGAGAGCATAGACCAAAATGTCTAGAGGTTGGTCAAATCCCGAAATGGCATGCTTACACTGTCACAAAGTGGTCATCTCAAAAAGGATTGTAAAGACCGAATGACAGAGACAAGCACATATCCCAATGGAAACACCATTGAAGATATCCATAGGGCTAGAGAAAAAATGTTGAGAAAATCTTCAAGCAATGATGAAGCTGGACCAAGCAATGCAAATGGTGACACCCCATCCAATGGATCCAGTGACACCACCACCCCCACTTGAGCTGAAAAAATAAGTATGGAACTGCACAACACCAAGTCATATTTTGTATTAGTTCCATTATAAAAATTGATAGATAGTCAAAATCTGCATAATAAAGATGCATACTATGTTACTTGTTTCAATTCTGAGAAAACAACCCTGTCAGTATACACATACCAAATATCAGCGATGAACATAATGGATGAGCTATTTACACTCACCAAAAATTATTGGTCAACACATAAAATGGTTAAGTTACCAATGTAACCCGATACTTGTCAGTAAGAAAGAAAACTTACAAAGTTGTCACGACAGAATACTAATATCCATCGGTAAAAGAAAAATTGTTAACAATAGTCTCGAGCATCATGTCAACACCGATGATGAATTTAAAATTCTTCCCAATGAACTCCAACCTCATGACCCGATGAGTCATTGAGAATTTATGACAAAGACTTAGGGAAAAAAGGCTATAAATAGTCAATGGGACAACTTCATTTTGCACCCACGATTTGAATAGAAAGAAAGAGCAAAAACAAAGTGATTAAAGAATAGAAAGAAGAGTGTCCATGAGTCAATCCAAGCACACAGCAAATAGATCTTTCACCACTATCATGGATCGAAGTAAGTACCCAAGGCACCAAAAGATCTCTGTCGCTATTTTTCAAGAAAGCCCTAAATTACCAAAAAGCCCTAAATTTCAAGAAAGCCCTAGAAACTTGAAAAATAATGGAAACCACGTCGAGAACCATAAATATTAAGAGTGACAAAAATAATATGGTTAAGTTGATTAAGAATAGAACATGTGTAGAGCCCAAATATAATATATTCCCAAAGATTATATCGCAACCCGATGAAACTAGAGCATTTTCTAAAATTCCACCTAGGGTTTTGCTCATAGAAGACGTTAGGTCTTATATTCACTGCAAGATTGCCAAAATAGGAGATCTAGAGATGGATAAGCTTATAAGAAGCTTTGTGATGTCGAAGGGAACCTAAATGAAGAGAACAAACACTTAGAGGTCAGGGGGATAAGTAATGCCCTATATTTCCTGAGGGACTTCAAGACCGATAGGATTAGGTTGGTACTTAGTAGATTGCATGACCAAAAGTTGTGGTTGGATCAACCCAAAAAAATCACCAAGGATGTCCTTTATGCTGTCACTAGTTATCCAATAACTGACAAGCCCAAGGCTCACAAGCATCCCTTGAGGCCAGAAGTCACAAAACTCACAAAAGTTGAATGGGACAACAGAGGTCTAAAATTAAACACCATCACCGATGAGGAACTGAGGTTTGGTGCATGTGTGATTGGTTATAAAATCTTTCAAGAAAGCAGATTGAACAAAATATCTGCAACATTAGTAAGCACGACTTACAAGATTGTAACCAAAGGCATACAGATGGATCTGTGTGAGATCCTGTTGAAACAACTTGATGAAAATATGAACACAATTAGGTCCACAAAGACCAACACATGTAAGTTCGGTTCACTTATCATCTGTATCTTTTTCTATTTTCAAGAGTACTTTCCCTCAGTAGGAAAAGTAAAGTGGGACACTACAAAACTGGTGACATTGTAGATTAGTGAACTAATCAAGTCACTAGGAGACAATTTTGAATCTATCATGACTGCATACTTCCTTGAATTCAAGGAAAAGATGATGGAAAGAACCAGGATTCCTGAACAACTTGTTGAAAAACATAGGGATGAGATATGTTTTATGGTGGACATAGATTTCACCCACATTAAATCGGTTGTACCAAGAATAGCTTGGTTAGCATCACTAGATTATGAAATCAACATAGATTGGGCTAGAAATGCAATTGAAGCTTCGATCAATGAGCCTATTGATAGAAAATAGCCAAGGTTTGGAACCTATGAAGAGGCCAGATCTAAGATAAAAAGAGGCCTATAAATAAAGAAGAATGCCAACAAAAATGATAAGATGATTAAGAATCACAAGAAGATTCTATCAGTTACAGAGGAGGAATAGGAACAACAAGAGGAAGCCGATGAACAAGATACCATTAGATAAGGACAAGATGAACACAAATTAGATTCTAAGAAGACTGAATCTAATACACCTCCACCTCCTACAAAGAAGAAGAGGACAAGGAATCAAACTGCTAAAACTGACACCACACCTCCTAAGAAAGGTCAAGTAAGGACCTATAAGAGGAAGCAACTGACAGAAAAGAAAACTAAGTAGCAAACTGTTAAGGCCACACCCCCAAAGAGGAGAAAAAGAATGGTCAAAACTAAGGCTAACATAGAGGACTCTAAAGAAGATGACCCTGATGTAGTAAAGAAGAATTACAGGAATCAAACAATTGATGAGGCTACTAAATCTATTGGTGCATCTAGTACAATGCTGAAGGCATTATATTTTTCCATTAGTATACTTAGAGAAAAACATGATCTACACCATTGGTTTACATTACACCGATAGACAAGGCACAACACTATCTGACGCCAAGGTTACCCGACAAACATTGTTAAGGGTTATCCGATGACAAAAAGGTAAAAGAAACCTGACGAGTAACAATAGTGCTACCTGACAGAACAAAAAAGAGAGGAACCTAACGTATACAGGGAACCCAATAAATAGTTCAGTCAAGGAACACCAATATAATTCAAGTTCACACCGATGACCAAGAACCGACAGTCAGTTACAGCTCGCAAAAAGTGGATCTGAATTTCCACGTCAGATAAATCACTGAAGTTGTATTTATAGCTTCTTGATTTGCTTTTAAATCCATTATGTGCAGAGGAAGCAATGTATTTATTATTTTTTTAATTATTTTTACTGTTTTAAAACATGCAAACTAAAGATCAAGGTCAAGGTGTAAACCTTGGATCTAAGAGTTGACATTGTAATACGTGAATTCCAAGATAGGTCAAATACTTGTATAAATAGGTGCTCAATCCATTGAGAATTGTAGTTGATCAATAAAGATAGTAGCCACAGAGAGAAACTAGAGACCAGATAGAGAATTCATGCAGAAGGACACAAACAGAATCAAATTAGTTTTCAAGAATAGAATAGAGGCTACCAACAAGTAGAGAAAAAGGTATTCATCAATCACTTAAGGTGATATTATTATTGTAAGAGCTTTAATGGATCTGTAAATCAGCAATAGTAGATTTCATACAATTAGGTCAACATTTGTACTCATTCTAACAAGTGTAGTACACTAATGAAATCCTTTCAAGAAAGGTGGGCTTAACCATCCTATTGTAAATCTCATAACTGAGTGCACACTTAAATCAGTGTTGCTAAATCTCTTAATAGGTCTCCACCTTAATACTCCTAATAGGGTAGATCATCAGAAGTGATAAAATTTTAAGCCTTAACTGGCTCCCTTCCATTTTTCAGATAGTGAAGTTTTTTGCGTGCCATCCCCACCGCTGTTTTTACTTCCTAACAGGAGTTTTCTGCGATACCATATCTTGTGTTATGTGTTTATCAATTTTATGAATGTTTCTATGACTGTTGAAAACTATTAAACATTGTGAACAAACAATACATGCATAAGAAAGAATAACAGTAATGGTTGATAATACAGAATTGAATGATTACTAATGATGAATTGTAAAAGGTGTTAAAAGTTTTAGAGGTACTGATTCACCCATCCCCTCTTAGTACTACTTCCCATTAATTCCAACACAATGCATGAAAAAATAATCAGACAATGGGATACAATCACACCAGAGGACCAAAACAAGATACAAGATGCCATAACAAGGGCAATGGTCAAGTACAAATATGTACCAGCTGAGTTCATCAACCAAATACCTAAAGGGATGGGTAATAGAATATCCCAATAGTGTTCATATGCTCTGCAGACCAAGAGAGAAGCAAGGGAGAGGGCACTTGTCAAACTAATGCCTCCCGAATCTAAAATTGAATAAATCAAAGAAATAATGAAGAAGCATTCAGGAAAATTTGTAGCCAAGATAAGGGCATACAAAGTGCTAGAGGACACGTTCATAGAGCTGGACACAATGAATGAAACAAAATGGAGACAACTCCTAGATCTACTAGCAGAGTCAACAAGTGATGAGAATCAGTTACTTCTCACCAAAACACCTCATAGAGAGGAGGAGAAAGACAAAGCAATTCTTCAGTACATTGCTTTCGACAACAGTGAAGATATGGAACAAATTGATTTGGAAAAGGTAATGGATGATCTTGACATTCAATACATCACAAATTATGACTCTGGTAAAGATCCGCAGAAGAAAGATGATGTGATATTCATTACACTCAAGGATCAAGGACAACAAAAAAATTTGAAGACATCAAATGATAAAGATATGAATGTTGCTGATGAGACATTGCAGGACACTTCAATCATGGACTTAACGGAACCAGATCCTATAGAAAAGATACAAAAATATGAGGATGTCACTGCTCTAAATGATCAAACTGACAAGCAAGACACCACTTTGGATACAGCCCAAGCTACAACTCAAAGAAATATGCCTGTATTAATGAAGGAAATCAATATTTTAGAGGGTAATGATGGATCTTCTGCAGAGGACACAAGCACACCCGAGGACAAGGGTGATGCTGAAGCAACAGACACTACAGATACTACAAAGGACACCACTACAAAGAAATTTTCTACCAATGATCAGAAAGATAACTCTACTGATCAAAATAAAGAAGAAACACAAAAGGTAGAGGAAAAGCAGAAAGATAAGAGTGAAGAGGAAAAGAAGGATGAGCTAGAGAAGAAAAAAAAAGAAAAATCTACAAAGACACCCAAGGTGGATGGAGAGACATCTTCACCAAATTGACAGGTGCACCCCAAGAAGAAAACCCAAGAATCATCTTCTACAAAGCCTTCACCAAGCACTTCAGAGAGAAAAAATGAACTAGCAGTGGTAGTTCATACATCTACGTCCCCACAAGTCTCAAAGAAGAAGAAGGGAAAGCATAAGAATCTAGTAACTTTGGATTAAATCATTGAGATACTAGTTTGTGATTTGAGGACATTGGATCCAATTGAATTGACCAAATATGCAAAACTTTGTGAGAGAAAGGAAATGCAAGACAAATTAAGGAAAGAAATAAAGGAGGACAAGGTACTAGAAGTGGAAAGAGGGATACTTCAGAAAATAGTACCAGATGTAGATGTTGATCAGACAACCCTGATGCTTCATCAACTAGTGGTTCTCATAGAGGCAATCACATCACATAATATTGATGCTGAAAAATTCATGAAAGAGAGACTTGTACAGAAGTATGAGTTCAAGCCAGCTGAGAAAATAAGCCAGGAAGTGGCATTGAGAAAGGTAAAGCTTTCTGAATAGATCAACACAATAGATCTAGTAATCTTAGAAGCTATTACTTTAATACAAAAATTGTGTACACTTGATCAACTCTCACAAGAGTATACCGAAAATATAGCACAA
Source organism: Thuja plicata (assembly GCA_018584345.1). Classification (NCBI taxonomy): domain Eukaryota; kingdom Viridiplantae; phylum Streptophyta; class Pinopsida; order Cupressales; family Cupressaceae; genus Thuja; species Thuja plicata. The sequence goes on from MU227312.1 coordinate 1,187,194, forward strand.
ATTGATGTTGATCTTAAGACAAGTGCACAAAATCTCACAAATAATGAAGAGGCAATTAAATTGCACATTGAGAAAATCAAATAGGCTCAGAAATTAAGACAAGACATACAAATTGTAGAAACTAAGTACAGAGATGAGGTAAATGAGATCCAAGCTCAGCTCTTACCGACACTTTCACTACTACAACAACATGTAACATAGGAAAACACATAATTGCCACCCTAGAAATGTCTGTCCTAGACAACATTTATGATATGCATGCAAGGCTAGAGCTAGAGCACATGGCACTAGAACTCCTAAAAGAAAAATGGGAGAAATTGCTCAAAGACATCAAGACAAACCATTCCCATATTCTTGACACATTGTAAGTTACACATTTTTGTCACAATTTTTGGCATCTTATAAGTTGTACATTTTTTTCATGAGTATCAAATAAAGGGGGAAATGATATGTATAGTTCAGTTAGTATAAAGGGGAAAATGAACAGAGGAAATAATATGTATAGTCATACAACTGAAAGAGAAAAGAACATGGAATATATAGTAAAGAGGAAAGTATACATATGTACATATATACTTATACTATACCAATGCATATAGTTAGGGGGGTCATATAATGACAAGGATATAGACATGGCATACATACTAAACACTTTAGTATTGTGCACATATCAGTTTTTGATACTAATGTCAAAGGGGGAGATTGAAGGAATTATATTTTTCCATTAGTATAAACAAGGAAAAACATGATCTGCACCATTGGTTTACACTACACCTAAAAACAAGACACAACACTACCTGACGCCAAGGTTACCTGATACTGCAAAGCTCAAAGCATCCCAACAAACACTAGTAAGTGTTATCTGATGAGAAAAAGGTTAATGAAATCCGATGAGTAACAACAGTGCAACCTGATGGAACAACACAGAGTGGAACCTGACAGATGAAGGGAACCCGATGATCAGTTCAACAAAGGAATGCCGACAGACTTTCAGTTCAACGTGATGACCAAGAACCGATAGTCAATTACATCCCGCAAAAAGTGGATCTGACTTTCCACCTCAGATAAATCAATGAAGTTATATTTATATCTTCTTGATTTTCTTTCAAATCCATTATGTTCAGAGGAAGCAATGTATTTATTATTGTTTTAATTATTTTTACTGATTTAAAACATGCAAACTAAAGATCAAGGTCAAGTTGTAAACCTTGGATCTAAGAGTTAACATTGTAATGTGTGATTCAAAAGATAGGTCAAATACTTGTATAAATAGATGCTCAATCTATTGAGAATAGTTGTTTTTCAATGAATATTTTAGCCACAGAGAGAATCTAGAGACTAGACGAGAGAATTCATGCAGAAGGACAGAAAAGAATCAAATCAGTTTCAAGAACAAGAACACAGGCTACCGACGAGCAGAGAAAGGTATTAATCAATCACTTAAGGTGATATTATTATTATGAGAGCTTTAGTGGATTTGTAATCAGCAATTTTAGATTGCATACAGTCAATTCAATCATATGTACTCATTCTAAAAAGTGTAGTACACATAAGAAATCCTTTCAAGAAAGGTGGACTTAACAGTCTTATTGTAAATCTCTTAACCAAGTGCACACTTAAATCAGTGTTGCTAAAGATCTTCATAGAATAGATCTTAACCTGTCTCCACCTTAATACTCCTAACAGGGTAGATCATCAGAAGTGATCAATTTTAAGCCTTTACCAGCTCCCTTCCATTATGTAAATAGTGAAGTTTTGTGGGTGTCATCCCCACCGCAGTTTTTACTTCCTAACAGGAGTTTTCTCTGATATCATATCTTGTGTTATGTGTTTATTACTTTCATAAATTTTTCTATGAATGTTGCAAAAAATTAAAGATTATGGAATAATACTACATGCATAAGAAATAACAACAGTAATGTTCGGTAATGCAGTAATGAATGATTACTAATGATGAATTGTGAAAAGTGTTAAATGTTTTAGAGGTACTGATTCACCCCTCCCCTCTTAGTACTACTTCCCATTAATGTGTCCTACGACCCCTTATGATCTCTTACAACCCTTTAGGACCCCTTACCATACATTTGTGTATGTTAAGGGGTGTTAAGGGGTCCTAGGACACATTAATGTGTCCTAGGACCCCTTAACACCCCTTATGACACATTACCATACATTAGTGTATGGTAAATGTAAGGTAAGGAGCCCTAAGGGGTTGTAAGAGGTCATGAGGGCTCCTAGAACACATTGATGTGTCTTAGGACCCCTGAACACCCCTTACAACCATTTAGGACCCCTTACTATACATCTTAGGGGTTATAAGTGTTGTTAAGGGGTCATAGGACATATTAAGGTCTCCTAGGACCCCTTATGACCTCTTACGACCCCTTAGGACCCCTTACCATGCATTGGTATATGGTAAGGGGTCTTAAGGGGTTCTAGGATACATTAATATCTCCTAGGACCCCTTATCATACATTAGTGTATGATAAGGGGTCATAAGGGGTCATAAGGGGTCTTAGGACACATTAATGTGTTTTATGACCCCTTACAACTCCTTACGATACATCAGTATATGGTAAGGGGTCTTAAGTGGTCGTAAGGGGTCTTAATGTGACTTAGGACCCCTTAAGACCCCTTATGACCCCTTACCATACACGAATATATGGTAAGGGGTCCTAAGGGATCCTAAGGGGTCCTAGGACACATTAATACCTCTTACGACCCCTTAGATGTATCCTAGAGGTGATGTGTCCTAGCACCCCTTATGACCTCTTACAACCCCTTAAATGTATGGTAAGGGGCCCTATAGGGTCCTAAGGGGTGTAAGGGGTCTTAACAGGTCCTAGGATACATTAATGTGTCTTGGGACCCCTTAAGACCCCTTAGGACCCCTTAGCATACATTAGTGCATGGTAAGGAGTCCAAGGGATCATAAGGGATCTTAAGGGATTCTAGGACCCATTAATGTGTCCTAGGACCCCTTAAGACCCCTTACAACCCCTTGGGATCATTTACCATATATTAGTGTATGGTAAGGGATCCTAAAGGGTTGTTTTTAGACTTAAGGAAGCACACATAACTAAGAGGGGGGTTAATCAGATGTGTCCAAAACATTAAATCATTAACAAACTTATGAACTTAATCCCAGATTTGAATGATAAACATGAATGCAAGATCACAACACATTAATCAACATATAACACCAATATTTTTGACATGGAAAACTGGTTAAGGGGAAAACCACAGTGGGGATCAAACCCACAAGATGAATGTACTCTGTTAGAAGCACTATACCCTATTAGGATTATTATAAAGGGGAATACACATGCATTCAGGCACACCGCTTAGAGATCACTACTCAAATACAACAAGGGCTTCAACCCCAAGGAAGGCTCACTACCTTAAAATAATCTCTAATTATAAATCATAATGGACAATAGTCCATATCTCACGAACTGACTGAAAGTATCTCTGATTATGCCAATACAATTCCAATGAAGCACATCAAATCTCTACCTCAATTTCATATTCCAATCACACCTTGCTTTCACTCTATTCACACACTCTTCCACACTATTACATTCACAAATGAATACATCTTGTATACATTACATCAACTTTATTTCAACTAGGTTGGCCAAGGACCTAATTAAAAAGTATTAAATCATTAGAGCTCAATACATAATGTGATCCCTTGAATTTTGGCTAAGATATAGAAATGATCAATAACAATATCCTCAAACATGTTTCAGATCCATGAATCATGCCACATTTCTTCGCAACACTCTATGCCACCATGTTGGCCAAGAATAAGTAATAACATCAACATACCACATGAAATTCACCAAATCTGATTACATAACCCAATGCAATCCAAAAAAACAAATATGACATGATCTAGAAACATCAGCAAGAAACATGAAATTCCATGGCATCATCAAGAACAACTCTATCTCAGAATTCACAACTATCTCTACACTATTCATCAAGAACACTAATAAGAAACCACTATCATAAAAGAAAAATATCTTGTCAGCATCCAAACCAAAAAATACTTAAGTTGAGGACACATATCCAATTATCAAACTCACCACCAGGTTAGAAACCAAGAATATTTCATAACTGATCCACACTAATCAAATAACTGAAATATTGTTTGTTCCTGAACAACCAAAATACCAATCTCTTGTAAATCATTCATAGCTCACTCAAATCATCATGTGAACCTCTATAAATTGACATAGATAAATTACAGACATCAATGAAACTATTTGTACCTTCACAACACCTGATCTTCAATGTAATAATTGTAACAAACAAAGCTCTTCACTGAACATACTAGGAATAATGTCACCAATATTAGGAATATGTAGACATCAATGAAAGACTATCAATGTCATGACATGTATGCACAATCTCCAAAAATATCCCCTTTTGGAATTGATGTAAATATATGATGTGAAAAATAAAATCAATGCATAAAGAAATAATATCAACAGTACTACCATCAATATCCACAATATCTTTCAAAATCTCTCTAACAGACATTTTCAGTTAGTAAACAATTTCTCATATACAAACCCTCTCTCTCCCCATTCATATACCTTATTTTTCATCTCTTTCCCTTAGTCTTGTACTTGTTTTTAACATAAATTTATCTCTCCATTTGACATCAAAGATAAAGGCACATGTATGCACTAATTCATAGAAGCCAAAAATATGAACATCTGAATCATCAAGCTAACTACTTCCCTTGATTAGTAGCCACCAAATACATCAATCAATAATAATAATGATCTCTATAAGTACACTAGACTGGTGAAAATTAATGCATCTCTAGCTCTGAGTAGGAAGGGAATTCACCCCAAGCTTACCTCAGAGATACTCAAAAGTATTCTTTGGAAAGGGCCTCATGAAAACATCTTCAATATTCTCTCTTTTATATACATATTCGAGTTTGACTTCTTTCTCACTTACCTTGTCTCTCAAGAAATGAAATTTGATAGAAATATGTTTTGTCTTTGAATGTAACATAGGATTCCTTGAAATATTGATAGCACTTGAATTGTCGCAAAAGATAGAAATAGGCTCATCAATACATACTCTGATATATTTCAATATTTGCTTCATCTAAATCACTTGTGTACAAATAAAAATAGTAGCAACATATTAAGCTTCAATAGTAGATTGTGAAATACAATTTTATTTCTTACTTTCCCAAGAAACTAAACTCTTACCCAAAAAGAGCACTCCATGATGCAAGAGAATCTAGGGATCTTGGAAATATTGCATCAACCAAAAACATTTCCCTTCTTGTTTTTTTTTTTTTTTTTCTATTATAGTTGGCAAGATTCAGTGTTTTAGGTAGCGGTCACTCCAGTTGGATCATTATCTTATGTGATCTTATGGGTTTGTTCTGGACATCCTGGAAAACCTTTGTCTTGGATCACATCTTGTTTCATTCTATCTTGGAGAAGATATCTTAAGATTGGTCCGATCATGTTTTGTTCTTCAGCTTCCAGGTTGGTCATTGTGTTTTCCAATCATTTCCCAATCTTTCGATGGGAATCTTCATGCATGATCCTACCAAATTATTTCTACATTTGAGGCCGACTTTATTGTATGATCACATCACTTATTTATCACATTGGAGGTTGAACCTGATGATTTTGGGTCCTAACCTATATGTTGTAACACATTTTCTTCTTCTTGGAGAATGTGATCTTTTTTGGCCGACTTATGGCTTGCAGTCTTATATATATTTGTATTCTCCAGTTCTTAGTTAGGGGAGCTTCAGGGGATAACCTTGTAGTAGCTTAGCATTTAGTGTGGATCTATTTTTCTATATTTAATCAGGTATGTATGCCTTATAATGTAAGATAGCATATTGTTGGGCATGTAATATGTAGTTCTTGAGGATGATAATATGAAGGCTTGCGAGGCTTGTTTGTTGTTCATATCTAAGTTGTTTATGGACTGATGTTCTGTGTTTCCATTGTGTTGACTCTTTATGCATGGTTGGACTATCTCCATTGGGTAAACTCTTTCCAAGACTACATCAGGTGGTATCAAAGAAAATTTTGGTATTGCGGTGGAAGTGATCAGAAATCTTGGACTTGCAAAGTTCCTAGGGCATTTCTTGTGAGGTGGAAGAGACTACATCTAGCTCACATCAACAAAGGACTTGCGTAAGAGTGGCTAGAATGGAATGTTGCAGAAGGTTGAGTTGTTTTTACCGCTTGATGGCTAGTCTGAGTTTATCGGAGTCTAATTTTTTGATGTGGTGGTTGATTTTTTTTCCTAAGCTCGCAATCCTTTGGAGGACTTGTTGTGGAATGGTAGAATGTAGATTTGAGCTATGAAAACAAATAAAATTGTGCAAGGATGATCAGAGAGTATTTGTTGCTAATTATGAATATTTAAGTGGGTTGAGTTCCTTGAGACATCCTATTGGTGGAAAGATCACAAGTTTGAGGTAGGCTGAGAGCATGTTCAATAGATTGTTGATTGAGAGGCAATTGAGATCTTGTAGTCAAATCTTTAAGCAGAGGGAGTTTCACCTTGTGAAGGGAGAGAGGTCATTGGATAGGATGAACCCTAGAAGTGTGAAAAAAATGTTTGAAAACCCTAGGGTTGATTTGAGGTCTAAAATTTGTAATGATTTGGTTGGTTTGAGGAGGAATCCTAAACCTGAGAGTGAGTGTGAAGAATCTAATGAGGATCTGAAGAGGTTGAGATGGGATCTACCGATCAAGAGGTGGATTTTTTGGCCTGTGAGAAGGATTATTCAGAGGAGAAAACAAGGTAGGGTTACTGCTAAGAAAGAGGATAAGATTGATGATGTATGTACACCAGTGAAAGTTTTGAGTGAGATTTCAGAAGATAAGGTAGATATGGTTATGGGTAAACTTAATAATATGTTGATTGGATCTGATGAGCTAGTTAAGGAATGTCTTGTTATTGAGGAGGATAATGCGATTTTTGATATTGAAGAGGTTCATGTTGCTGAAGTTGGAATTGAGATTCCTTTGGCTTAATATGATAACCTTGTTGGGGTGGTTGTTGAGTTTGATATTGATTGCATTAGGGGTGTAACTATTGATGTGATTAATGAGTATGAGAGGGCTTGTGATATGAAGCTTAGTTGTGGTTATGTGCATGTTGTTGATGAAGAGTTGCAGATTGACTTGTTTTAGTTGAGTTTTGATTTGTTGTAGATATTACCTTGAGGGTGTGAGAGACAAGACATGCGTTTCTTTTCTGATGTTGATACTAATCATCTTGTTGTTGTGAAAGAGGATGTTGTCTCTTGTGTTACAATGCAGGTGTGTAAAGAGGGACTATATTTCCTTGACAGAGAAAGTACTTGAGCATCAAGATGGATATGCAGAGAGTGAAGATAAAGAATAATTTGAAGGCAGAGTTGATGGTGATGAAGATGGATGAATGGTTGAAGGATAGAGGTGGTGGATTTAGTGGTGCTCATTATTTTATTTTTTATGATAGACTGATGACAAAGAGTGTTCAGATGTGTGGTGAGTATGAGAAAGAGTGATTAAGGTTGATAAGTGGGTTTGAGAATAAGAGTGTAGATCTTGTATTTAGTTATGTTTCTTATATGTTTGGTTCTTTTTGTGTATTTTTTGGCTAGTTTGATTTTGTGTTGAGGATGTGGAGATCACATAATAGAGGACTGATATTTTATGTGTTTTGGTTCATATTCTTAACCATGAGGGTCGGGAAGCCTAAGTTAAAAATGAAATCTTTTATCTAGTTGTGGATTTCTTCTACAACTGCAAAGTGAGAGGCTCACTTTTTATTAACCCTGGGTCTCTAATGTAGGAGCATCTTGGGATATTTGAAATCTTGCATCAACCAAAAATATTTCCCTTCTTGTTTGTTTGTTTCTCTATTTCAGTTGGGCAGTTTTGGTGTTTTAGGTAGTGGTCACTCTAGTTGGTGCATTATCTTATGTGATCTTATGAGGTTGTTCTAGAAATCCTGGAGAACATATGTCTTGGATCGCATCTTGTTTCATTCTTTCTAGGAGAATATATCTTAATATTGGTCTGGTCCTATTTTGTTCTTCAGTTTCCCAGTTGGTCCTTGCATTTTTTTATTGTTTCTTGATCTTCCAATGGGAATCTTTGTGCGTGGTCATGCTAGCTCATTGTTATGTTTGAGGCCAACTTTATTGTATGATTTCATCACTTATTCCTTGCATTGGAGTTTGAACCTAATGATTTTGGATCCTGACTTATATGTTGTAACACATTTTCTTCTTCTTGGAGAATGTGATCTTTTCTGGTTGACTTGTGTCTTATGGTCTTGTATATATTTGTAGTCTTGGGTCCTTAGTTTGGGGGGGATTTAGGAGGTAGCTTGGTAGTAGCTTAGCATCCATTATGGATCTAGATTTTTGTATGTAATTAGGCATGTGTGCCTTAGAATGTAAGATGACATATTGTTGGGCATGTAAGATGTAAATCTTGAGGATGATAATATGAAGGCCTCTGAGGCTTGTTTTTTGTAAATATTTGATTTTTTTATGGAATTTTGTTGTGTGTTTCCATTGTGTTAACTCTTGTTTCATGTTTGGACTATCTCCATTGTGGAAACACTTACCATGATTGCATCACTCCACCACTTGGGATTTTTATGTCATCTACATTACTTGCCCAATCTGCATCATTATAAGTAGTCAATGTAAAATCATTGTCCTTTCTATACCATAATCCATAATCAATTGTCCATTTCAAGTATCTAAATATCCTTTTAACAAAAAAAAAATATGATTACTTCGGTTCTGCTTGAAATCTTGCAACAATGCAAACAACATTCATAATATCTGGTCTAGTTTGTGTCAAGTATAGTAAACCTTTGATCATTGATTTGTATCTTATCTGATTTGATTTAGGTGAATCATCACCCTTTGTCAATTTGCAACCATTAATAATAGTTGTACCAACAATTTTGCAACTAAGAATACTGCATAATCAATCCACATTGATCCAATAATTGAAACACAATTTCTTCCTGAATAACCAAAATACCAGTCTCTGATAAATCCTTCATAGCTCACTCAAATCATCATGTGAACCTCTATAAGTTGAAATAGATCAAACACAGACATCAATGAAACCATATATACCTTTGCAAAATCTGATCTTCAATGTAGTAATTATACCAAACAAATCTCTTCACTGGACATATCAGGAACATTCTCACCAATAGTAGGAATATGTTGACATCAATGACAAACCATAAATGACAGCACATGTATGCACAATCTTAAACAATATTCTAATAGTCGTAAGGGGTCTTAAAGGGTTCTAGGACACATTAATGTGTCATGGAACCCCTTAATAACCCTTACGACCCCTAAGATGTAAAGAGGGATGCTAAATAATCCAAAGGAGTCATAAGGGGTCCTAGGACACATTAATGTGTCCTAAGACCCCTTAGGACCCCTTAATATACATCTTAGGGGTCCTAAAGGGTCCTAAGGGATCATAAGGGGTACTAGGACACCTTAAGACCCCTTAAAACCCATTAGGAACCCTTACCATACATTAGTGTATGTAAGAAGTCCTAAGGGGTCTTAAGGGGTCCTAGAACACATTAATGTGTACTAAGACCCCTTAACAACCCTTATGACTCCTAAGATGTAGAGAGAGGGGTCCTAGAGGGTCATAAGGGGTCATAAGGGGTCATAAGGGGTCCTTGGACAAATTAATGTGTCCTAGGACCCCTTAGCACCCCTTACCATACATCTTAGGGGTCCTAAAGGGTTATAACAGGTCATAAGGAGTCCTAAGACACATTAATGTGTCCTAGGACCCCTTAAGACCCCTTACAGCCCTTTAGGACACCTTACCATACATTAGTGTATGGTCAGGGGTCGTAAGGGGTCTTAAGGGGTCCTAGGATGCATTAATGTGTCCTAGGACCCCTTTGTTGGAAAGTGACTCATTGAGGAGTGAATTAGGGTTGTCATTCATGGAAACATAACTGTATAGTCAGAAAATGGAAGCACTTCCATTTTAGAGTTGTTTAGCCTTCCAAGTAAATGGTTTGGGGTCATGACAAGTGCCTTGAATGGGTTCCTGATCTTGACATGGCTTCCCCCCTGTTCTATCCTTCTTTCCACTCCTTTTTAGCCTGATTTCTGCATTCTAGACTGCAGACTGGTGATTCTAGGATTCAAGGTCAGGTTTGACATTTTAGGTCTAGGTTGACCTCAACCATAACCTAGGTCAAGGTCAACCTCAACCTTGACCCAGGGTTCAGATCCCAGCGTCTCACAGTTTCTGGATGTTGGTCTTTGCAAAAAGTGTTTTCCCGCTTCCGAGTCGACTGTTTTGGGTTCTGAAGCATCGATTCCTAAATTATATTTAATATAGGTTCTCTCCTAGGGGTAAAGGCTTTAATTGGAATTTAATTATCCTATGTCGGCCTCCTTAGAATATTGTGCCCTAGTTTCATGTAAAAGGGAGCCTTCTCCTCTCATTTTCTCTAACGATAACCATCATCAAGCGAACTAAGTCTTCTAATCAAGCATTCCTAATTGAGATCAATAATTATCAAGTGAAGTTCAAACAAGCTAAGGAGAAAGATTTGAAGCAAGCATTCATCCATTCTCAAGCATCCATTTTCATGAAGGAGATCCATTGGAGGCCATTGAAGGATTCAAGCTACATGATGCCCTTTTGTTGATCTCTCCATCCACCTTCTTCCAAGCCTATTCCAAATTCAAGAACCCATTCAAGACTTGGTGTTGGAGATCTACAAGAAAGAGATTGAAGACATCCTACCTTTCTACATTCCACATTTTTAAGCATACTTGTGGATCCACATATTTGAATCCACCATAAGGACTTTTACAAGCAAGGTGAATTTGTGCATTTACTTTGTTTATCTTTATGCAATTTCAATTACATATATTTGAGGTTAATTCCAAAACTGGGGTTTGACTAAGGCAAACCCCTCCCCCACAATAAACAATCCTCTTTTTCTTGCAGGTACAGGTTTGGGACTACGGATTTGGACATAGATCTGGATACCCTTTTCGACTTTCTTTCAGACGACGAGAACAGATTTTTTGTCAGACCTGTATAGGTCAGGGTCAACATTATTGGGTCAGGGTTGACATTTGTGGGTCAAGGTCAACATTTTTCATAAGACAACATTGGATCGGGAAAAGATTTATGGGTTTTGTTCGTCTCTGCGTTCCAGTTCGGGATCATCTATCAGCTTTTCCATAAATAGTCTACAGACCGCAGAAAATAGCATTCTTTGATCTGCAATTTTGTAAGGTTGGTTCTTCTTCCTATCCTTTTCAATTACTGTAATTAAACATATTCATTTAATCAATTAACAGAATTTAAGATCCCCTTCTTTGTTCTCTTTCTGAATAGTTGATTCATTTGTGCATTAACCCTTATTTTGGTGTGATCAACTTGGATCTTCCATTTGAGGATAGAAAAGGAGCATCTTATCTTCTCCCTAATCACAATCACAATACACAATCAATACAATTCAATTAAGTGTAAAGTAGGGTTAAGGAAATCAACACACTTTAAGAAAATCAAACAACAATTAACAAATAATCTCCTTACCCCTTTCCAACACTTTACAATAACAGTTATGTATGGTTTTTTGGAGTGGAACAAAGTTTTGGTACCAAGGTTTGTAAAATGACTAAGTCCAGAATATAGTTTACTGGATATAGGAGTATAGTATTGGGCAGTGAGCCCTATGTATGATGAATGAAGACATACGAGCTTAGAGGAAGATATTTTTGGATGTGGTAGACCTTCTATTAAGGTCTCTTGATTTTTGAAGTTCATAGATGGAAGATACATATGGTTGAAGTCATGCGAAGATAGTGAGACAACGAGACAGAGAAATTGAATAGTCGTGATGATTGAGGGAGTGTAATGTGGAATCTGTTTGTCATATTTTTATATATTCTATATATTGGCTTGAACTTGTGTAGGGTTGTAAAAAATGTTGTAGCCCCTAATAATTTTTTCAGTTTTTGTACCTGTTTCCCATCTCCAATGGTCTCTGATTTAAAAATCCTAAGTTTCTGTGAGAAAATCTGCTTTAAATGTTGAAAATCATGCTATGTCTTGTTAAGTTTTAAACCCAAAATTAAAAATTTCTAGCTGTTGGTGAAAAAATTCCTTAAACCCTTCATAGACTTGTTATAAAACCAAGTTAACTTTTTCAATCACTTAAAACTCATTAACCCATGTGCTTTATGTTTCATGTCGAATGGGGCAATCCTTTTAATTTTTCCTAAGTCTAAGCAGGTGATGAATTAATTTTCTTTTATTTCCCTCAGACCTATGTCCTCGTTAAACTTTATGTATTTACCCTTTATATCTGTCAAGTATGTCCATTTTGATTTGATGGTCTACTTAAATACTTGAAGTTTAGATGAACGAGATCTATCCTTTCAGCCATTAAGCCACGTGGCCACGTGTCCAAGGTGGGTCCTGTTCTGCGCAAAGGATAAAGTAAAGTTCAGTTAAGTTGAAAAAGATCTGACGGTCGAATTAATGACTTAAAGAAAAGATGCAATTCATCTAGTGTTTAAGCCATTAATCCATGTGGCCACATGTCCTAGGTGGGTCCAGATCTATGATAGAGTAAAGAAGTTAATGCCAGTCATGTCAAATTTAATCCAATGGACGGTGTGAAGCCTCAATGAAAAGTTGATCGAGATTTAATGATCAAGACATTGTGCCTGCTTGACAAGTGGATCACCCGGTCAGCACAGGTCAGATGACAAAAGGGATTTCTCATAACCAATAAAAGTGCCATGTGGATGTTAGTTGGACCAGTGTTTCCAATTTTTAACTAAAGTAAGGATCTGTTTGATTGCAGAAGATCAGACGGTAGACTTAAAGGCTTGAAGCAAAGATGCAGTCAATCTAATGTTCAAGCCATTAAGCCGTTGTGACTCATGTCCTATCTGAGTTTTTGGAACCTGTAGTTTGAAGCTAGGGGTGAGATTAAAGTGCAGTATAGTTACTTTTGATCGGATAGTTAGCTTGATGGCTCGAAGACAAAGATGAAGGTTTATAGTGTTTAAGCCATTACGCCTATGCGCCACCTATCCAAGATTGGATCTGAAAGCCTGGGTGACTTAAATAGGATCTACAGTTATGTTTTTAAGACATAGAAAGTTCAAATATGGGTTGTTGATTCTAATTTTCACACCGCTTGTGACTGTTTAACCGACTTTCAAAATTTCAAATGCATTCTATAGGCTTTTCAAAGCGGTGGATTGTGTCTTATGCTACAAAGTGATAAATAGGTGAATCTGATCTTCTATGCTATGTTTTTTTACAGATGTTGGATACAATATGAATGAATATTAGTAGTTTTGAAGACATTTATTATAGAAATTATCTTCTTAGGGTTTTTTTTATCTTGTAAAATAGTATTCAAACCTTTGGCTTATCCTGTTCCATTCTTTGCCATAAATGAGGACCTGTTTTAGAGTTTCATATTTTCGATTTGATCAGATTCCCATGATCTTGAGCCTTGTAAAGAGGGAAAGTTGATTTTCTACATTTCTTGAGGGTTAAGTCTCTTAGGGTAATTAATATAGACAAGACATTTCATTTGTTATTCCTTTTGCAGGGCATGGTTCTTTAGTTTCCCAACAAGTTTGCGGCTAGATTAGATTTCTTACAGACTGGTGCATGGAATGTTTTATGAGAATGGATGAAAAAGATGCTTGATGTTTGAAAATATTTAATATTCTCTATCATGTAATATTTTAATACATTTATCCCTAACCCGAATTAGATCTGAAGCTTGTTGCAGTCCTTGTTTCTATAAAAGGACTTCTAGGATCATTGTGTAAGTATGGTCCAATTTTATGCCACAAAATCTTGTAAAAGTTCTACATATTTTGATGAATTTTATCAGTGGTCTCTTTGGCTCTAATTTTATATGTACTTGATGTTTTGATATCAATACATAACTATACTTCCTGTGATTTGAAGGATTTGAATGAATAGTTGTCTCTGTTTCCATTTTTTGTACTCATTTGGATTGGTTGTTAAGGACATTCCAATTCATCACTTTGTAAGGTAGAGTGTCTAACTATTTTAAGGTTTCTTTCAAGGACAGAATTAAATTCTTAAGATAGTTTCAGTGAGTAGGAAATTGAAACAGATTTGATAAGTATTTATGCTTCTAGGAAGTGTGAATAGATTATGTAAGGCATAGTCTAATTCAGTATTCAGTACAGGATTTGCATTTGATGTGTCTTTGATATTAAAGGTCTTTACATATTGAATGACTCCATGCCCATTGGATAAGGCACTAGTCTAATGTGTTAGGTTGTGTGGTTCCCATCAAATTTATATAAAAATTGTTATCATTTTTATTTTTATGTTGTGTTAAGATTGCCTGTTGAAAACTACTACATCTTTAGGGCAGTTAATAGGTCGGCCTTTCCTAAGTTTGGAACTCAAAAAGAAGAAGGATGATAATCCTTATTTACTTGTATTTTCTCTTATCAAGTTCATAGTTTGGCTTGTGAAGCTCTGCATAAAGATGATTGTTAGCATTTGTAGGACTTGTTATCAACTTTTGCAATAAAAGGTAGGAGTATATCATTGTGAAAAGTCAATCCACTGCATGATTTACTAAGGAGCAGTAAATCAAGTTAGGTACACCTGCCTAAGCCTATGGAGCTCAAAGTGAAGAAGGATTTAATCCTCGTTAATTGGACTTGTTTCTTGACTTAATCAGAATTTGGGTTTTATAAGAGTCAAGGATTGCTGCTATATAGGATTCTGCAAGAAAAAGCTCCAAAAAATTGGTGAATCCAGTGGGGAGAAGTGGATATTTTTAAAGTCTATCAAGACTAATTGTTTATTGGCCATTTCTTGATCATTTTATTGAAAATATCTCATACTAGTTGTGGATGGAAACTCTATACTCTATGCATGCCAATATTGCATAAATAACAATTAAAAACTCTTATCTGATTTGAAATTGAGTCGAAAAAGGAACACCACCTGTCTTATTATAGAGCTAATCCAGAGAAGGATATTGGAGAAAATCCCCACACACCTGGAAGAAAACAATGGTCTAAGAGAGGTGGGTCAAATCTTGATTCACCAAGATTTTCAAAAGGAAGAATAGGTACTCATGTTCCTGAGTGAGTATCATATTCATTTGAAGGTGCTGAGCAGTCAATGCCAACATCCCCTTATGATGCTAATATATCTTTTGATTGGGCTTCAGAGATGGAGAGATGCCAGAAGGCTTTTTCCCTACAGAGGAGACTCTAGCCCAACCAGAAGAAACATTTGTTGTAGAGACTACATCTTATGATTTTGATAAATTGCATGAAGAAGTTTTAGCTTTGAGAAGAAATAATAAAGAGAAATAATAAGAGATAGTCTATGAAAGGAAGAGGTGGGAACAAGAATTGTATGACTTGTTAGCTGAGAGCGATGAACTCTTAGTAGAAACAAGCAAAAATGAGCTCAAGAATCAAAGCCTAAATGAGGAGGTTAAAGGTCTGGATAGAGATTTATTTGGTGATCTTGGAGCCTTAAGGTAGAAAGCTAAAAATACTAGAGTAGATCCCAAGATAAATGAGTTTGAGAAAGAATGACCTATTTTGGGACAATTGCACTCACATGAGATTGAGTAGAATGCAAAGCTCTATAAAATTGATTAAAATGTCTCTGATAAAGGTAATCAAATGGTCACTGGCATAATTATTAATGATCCTAATAAAAGTAACACTATCCCTGTAGGAATCTCTCAAGTTGACATAGAACTTGAACAAACCAGAAAATCCAATGAAGATCTAGCCAAGCAGCAAGAAAAGATAGAGCTAGAGGCTATTGTAGCAGATAAGAAAATGAGGATAGATTTATTGCATGCTACTACAAACACTACTACAAGTAGCTCTATGTCTGCTACCACTAGGAAATTACAACATAACCCACTATGAGGTTCAGGCCCTAATACTCAAGTTTCTAGCCCAAATCCATGTGTTCAAGTCGCTGGTTTAAAGAAAAGTGTTCCCCTGCCTACTCAAAATCAAGGAGGTGCAGTAGGCCAAGTGGAAACACCACCATGGGAAACTTCCAAAGGAGACCCATCCATTTGGATAGGCATCATCCACTGTTCTTTGATCACATCCCTGGTTATCCAAATGTCATCCCAAATGAGGTAAGAGATAAAGTCCCTATGTTTAGTGGAAATAATGCTATCACTTGTGAAGGACATCTTAAAGAATTCACTAACAAGATGACTGACTTTGACATTGATCATGAGGATGTACTTATGAAATTATTTGTTCAATCTTTGGATGAAGATGCTAAAGACTGGTATAGGAGTTTACCTGAAAATAGTATAGCATCTTGGAAAGTGCTTGTTGAGTGTTTTAGGGAACAATATTGTGAACATATTAATTCAAGTTTTATGTTAAATGAATTTAACAACATTAAGAAATTCTCGAATTAAAGTATGGAAAATTTAAATAGTAGGTTTCAAAAGGCCATGAACAAGTTATTTCAAGTTTTGAGACTAGATGAGGAAGTATGTTTAACCACATATTTCAATGCTATGGAAGGAAAGATGTCATATCTTTTAAGGGATAAAAATCTACATAGTCTGAGGGAAGCTTATAAAATGGCTATAAACATTGAAAGCAATAGGCAAGCCTCGGGAAAAATGGGAAAGAGAGAAGATGGAAGGTTGTGGAAGGATACAAAAGGACAGACAAGTAAACCTACCAAGGATGATGATAGGGTGGATAAATTAGTAAGTGCAGTAAAAGACCTTGCTTCCAAGGTTGATAAAAATGATCGGGCTCCTCATGACAATAGGTATCAATATCAAAGGTATGATAAAATCCCAAATTTGAAGGATATGCTATACAAGACAAATTGGAAGGATGACAAACCTATTTTTGACAATTAGGAGAGCCAGAAGACTAAGGTAACCCCTGATCCTTTGAAAATAAATGTTGCATACAATGTAGAAAATACCCCTTGGTGTCTTGTCTGTAAATTACCCCATTCTCCTTTTCAATGTGTTGTTTCTCAAGCTTTAGTTGAACAAATGGAGGATAGCAATGAATAGATGAACCTAGAATAAGAAGACCCTGTGGTAAATATGTTCACTATGAATAGGAATAAAGCTATGTGGTCCTCCGAGGATGAAGAGCCAATTGCAAATATAGATACTAGGAGAGAGCATTTCCAAAGATACTAGCAACAATTTTTCTTTGACTCAGATGATGAATCTGATACTATGTGGAAAAATACTATTTATACTTTAGGTGATAACAGAGAGCATCCCCATTTTAGGTTGCCTAGTGATGAGGAAAAAAGATATTTGACCATAGTAGCAATCAATCAAGCTAGGAGTGCTTACAATTTGAGGAATAGGAGGGTATAACTTGGTCAAGGTAATCTTGGTTTGGTATTCATTAAAGAAGGTGGCTCAAAGTTTGTTGCGTGATCTCAAAGAAAAGATAAAGATAAGAAGGATGATGCAAAAGAAGGAGAGTTTTCTTCTGCCCAAGGAGAAAAGGAGGAAGAAAAATTTGATAAGCAAGTTGTTGCTAATAAAAGGAACAAAGGTAAGAGCACAAATGACATTTTGTCTAGATTACCTACATTTAATATGAAACATTATCTTATGCAAATGAAAGTTTCAGTTCCTTTGATTGAAATTTTAAAAATGAAGGAACATAGGGATGTTACAATTTCATTTTTTAAAGGGATAGTTGATGACCTTGTTGATAATACAAGGGAGAGTAAAATGAAGGGTGTAGTCATGAGATAGAAACACCTATTTTATATGTTGGTAATATGATTACCCAAGAGCCCTCTCAAGTAGACCATTTTTATGTAACCTTGTTGATAATCAACAAACTTGTAAAAAATTGTATGATTGATTCTGGTGCTGCTACAAATGTAATGACATATGGTGTAATGAAAGAATTGGGTATGAATGTTGAAACTTTCTATGTAAAGTGTTATGCCATGGATAATAGACAATTCCCTATGGTTGGAAATATTAAAGGATTAGAAGTAAAGATGGTTGTCTTTCCTGAAACAACTTACAAAATGGATGTAGTTGTTGTAGATACCCAACCCTATTATGGTATGCTATTATCTAGACAGTGGGCCGCAGCAGTAGGAGGTCATGTCCAATTGGAATTATCTTATGCAAAAATCCCCGTGAATGGGAATGAAGTAAAAATGTATAGAGAACCTTGGGCACCAGTGACTATTGAGAAGGTGCAAGATAATATGCTTAATTTTTGTGTGGATGTAGACATGGAAAACTTCATAATAGAGAAGATCTTTCCACAATGCAAAAATACTGATCCATTAATTGAGGAGTTGAACACCCAACAAGGTGGCATATGGTAAATGTACTTTGATGGAGCTTTTTCCAAAGAAGGATCAGGAGATGGTGTTTTTTTTATTTCTTCATCAGGTACTACATTCAAATACTCTTTCTTATTGACTTTTCAGTGTACAAATAATACTGTTGAGTATGAGGCCTTGTTTTTGGGATTAAATATTGCTACTAGGCATGGTATCAAATGTTTAAAAGTTTATGGAGATTATGAGCTAGTAGTAGAAAAACTTAGATCCAAGTATGTTGTAAAAAATGATAAATTAAAAATGTACAAGCATGCTATTTGGGATCATATTGAATATTTTGATGCCTTTAACATTGAATGGATAGAAAGGTCAAAAAAACATCATGGCAGATTTTCTAGCTAATGTTGCTTTACAAAATGGTGATTTGACTTGAGTGGGGTATCAATTGTGGAAATTAAGAGTAGACTAGTTGTCCCTGATAATGTTTACAACCGGCAAGTTTTTGAATATGACCGGGATATTATTAGGTTTATTGAGTGCCTTGACCATTATGAAGGCCATCATGTAGATTGTAATTCTTTAGTTGAGGTAATTGATGGCAAGGATATTGTTTTAGGAAATGAGCTTGTCTAGTTGAGTTGTAATCAGATTCCTAAGGGGATGGTAGAACTAGAAGCATTGTTCATTGATCAAGATGATCATTTATCAAAAAGAAGCATTGCTAAAATTAAGGATTTGGAGGAATTAAATTTAGAATAAGAAACAACACCTCAAATAGTATATATTGGAAGGAGGTTAAAATCCCATGTTAGGAAAAATTTGATAAAATTGTTAAGGAAACACAAGAATATGTTTTCATGGTCATATAAGTACCTAAAATACTATAAGGAGGATCTTTTCCAACATGAGATCCCACCAAAACCAGATGCCAAGCCATTTAGACAAAAGAAGAGACCAATCAACCCATTATTGGCCCCGAAAATGTAACAAGAATTGATGAGGTTGAGGGATGCAGGGATTATTCAACCCATAAGACATTCAACTTGGGTCTCTAATTTGGTCCTAGTGAGGAAAAAGAATGGTGGTATAAGGCTTTGTGTTGATTTTAGGAACTTGAATAGTGCATCTTTAAAGGATAATTATTCTTTTCCTAACATGGAGGCGATGTTGCATAAAGTTACTGGTTGTGATTTATTGTCAATGATGGATGGTTTTTTAGGCTACAACTAGGTATTAGTAAAGGAATCAGAGCAATTTAAAACTACATTCACTACTCCATGGGGAAAATATGTGTATATTAAAATGCCTTTTGGTCTCATTAATGTAGGGGAAACATTCCAGAGAGCTACGGATGTTGTATTTAAAGAATTTATAGATTTATTCATGGTGATCTATCATGATGATTTGACAGCATATTCCAAGAAAGAAGAGGACTATTGTGGACATTTAGAAAAGATTTTTAATAAAGATTTGGAATATGGTTTTTCTTTGAATCCTAATAAATGTCATTTTGTAGTATCAGAAGGAAAATTGTTGTGACATATAGTGTCAAAAGAAGGAGTAAGAATTGACCCAGAGAGAATATAAGCAATTCAGAAGGTCACTGCTCCAAAGAATGTCAAAGGAGTACAATATCTTTTAGGAAAGATTAATTTGTGAGGAGGTTTATTGCTAACTTTGTAGAAATTGTTAAGCATATAATTAAATTGTTGAAAAAGGATGCAAGGTGTAAGTGGGATGAAGAAGCACAGTTTTGTTTCGAAAAGATCAAAAAGGCAATTCAAGAAGTTCTTGTTTTAAGGTCTCTTGATTACAGTAGGCCATTTTCATTATTTTCTTTTGCATCTTTTCATACAATTGTTGTTGTGTTATTACAAAAGGATGAGGAGGTTTATGAACATCCCATTGCATTTTTCAGTAAATCACTCCAAGTTGCAGAGTTGAACTATGAGAAGATGGAAAAACAAGCATATGCCCTGGTTAAAGTTGTGAATTCATTCAAACCTTATTTTGTTTATGCAAAACTGATTGCATATGTACCTCATGAAGCAATCAAGGACATTCTTACTCAATCAGAAGTTACTGGTAAATGATGTAAATGGATAAATAAGATTCAAGAATTTAATTTGGAAATCCATATTACCAAATTAGTAAGAGGACTTGGCCTAGAAAAGCTAATGACAGAGGAGAATATGGATTTGGTTCAGATAAATAACGTAGAAGTACAAGATTCAACAGTGACTAGTATTGAAAAAGAACCTTATTATGTTGATATCATGTACTATCTCAAAAATTCCAAGTGCCTTGAGATTATGACTGATAATCAGAAAAGAACCCTTGGGTTGCAAGCTCAAAGATACACATTAGTACAAGGATATTTATATTGGAAAGATAGAAATGGTGTACTTTTGTTATCCCTAGATGAGGGGCAAGCTGAAAAGGTCGTAAAGGAAATTCATGTCGGTGTATGTGGTGGACATTACTCTGCCAAAACTACTGCTCATAAGATTCTTAGGGTTGGTTATTATTGGCCCATTTTATCTAAAGATGCCTTCAAGTTTTTAAGAAAGTGTGAAGCATGTCAGAGATTTGCTTCCAATCTAAAGTATTCTAGTACTTTATTACTGAATCCAGTAGTGGCTGAGGTACCTTTTTCCATGTGGGGGATTGATTTCATTGGGGAGTTCTCACAAAAATCTACTGGTGGACATAGTTGGATACTAGTTGATACAGATTACTTCACAAAATGGAAAGAGGAAATTCCTACTAAGAAAGCAACTAGTAAGGTGGTTATTAATTTTATGATGGAAAATGTTCTGACTAGATTTGTTGTCCCTATAAAATTGATAATGGACAATGTTATGTGTTTTATGTCAGAGGAATTTAAGTATTTCTATGATGAATATGGAATTATGATATCATATTCTTCCCCATATCATCCCCAGTATAATGAACAAGCATAATATAGTAATAAGAGTATTCTGCAAACTTTCAAGAAAACTTCAAAAACAAAAAAAAGAGCTTGACATTCTAAGTTGAAATTAGCTTTATGGGATGATAGAGTAACTGTGAAAAAGGCTACTGATATGTCCCCTTTTAATTGGTGTATGGTATGCATGCCAGGCTACCATTGAATAATTTACTTCTTATTTATAAATTCATTGAGGAAGAAGGTCTTGAAGTGTTGCCATGCATAATAGAATGGTCCAATTAGTTTAATTGGATGAAATCAGAAGAGGACAACAAAAAAACTTGAAAAGACAACATAAAATGAAATATATGTTTGACAAAAGAGCTAATAATAGAAAATTTCAGCCAGATGACATGGTATTACAGTGGAATGCTAAGGCTGAGGATAAAGGGAAACATAAAAAATTTGAATCCTTGTGGTTAGGGCCTTATATCATTCATCAGACACATGGTAAGGATTCATATTTATTAAGAAATTTGGATGGTGAGGTATTGGAATTGTCAGTGAATGGGCAATTCCTAAAACCTTTCTTTCATTGAAATTTTCCATGCACAGTAGTCATGTATATAGGTAGTTGGTTTTAGGTGTGTTGGTTTCTGTTGGATGTACATTTGTATATATTCCAGAGTTTTTTTGCAGAGATGTGCATAGTTGTGGTCTTCTTCTCCCCAAGATCTAGATTCTTGCCTTGATCTAGCAATCAAGTATCCTCAGTCAGAGCCACTATTGGTCATATTTTGTCTATTTGTTATATATTGGCTTGGACCTGTGTAGGGTTGCAAAAAAGGTTTTAGCCCCTGATAATTTTTCATTTTTTTTGCCTAGTTCCTAGTTCCAATGGTCTCTGATTTAAAAACCTTAAGTTTCTATGAGAAAATTTGCTTTAAATGATGAAAATCCTGCTATGTCTTGCAAAGTTTTAAACCCAAAATTCAAAATTTCTAGCCCTTGGTGATAAAATGCCTTAAAACCTTCATGGACTTTTTATAAAACCAAGTTACCTTTTTCAGTCACTTAAATCACCCATGTGCTTTATGTTTCATGTCAAACGGGGTCGTCACTTTTAATTTTTCCTAAGTCTAACTGGGTGATGAATTAATTTTCTTTTATTTCACTAAGACCTATGTCCCCATTAAAATTTATGTCTTTACCTTTTATATCTTTTGAGCATGTCCATTTTGATATGATGGTCGAATTAAATACTTGAAGTTGAGATGAATGAGATTTGTCCTTTAAGCCATTAAGTCATGCGGCCACGTGTCCAAGGTGGGTCCTATTTTGTGCAAAGGATAAAGTAAAGTTCAGTTAAGTTGAAGAAGATCTGATGGTTGACTTAATGAATTACAGAAAAGATGCAGTTCATCTAGTGTTTAAGCCATTAAGCCATGTGGTTACGTGTCCCAGGTGGGTCCAAATCTGTGATAGAGTAAAGAAGTTAATGACTAGTCATGTCAGATTTGATCCAATGGACGGCGTGAAGCCTCAATGAAAAGTTGATCAAGATCTAATGATCAAGGCATTGCGCTTGCTTGACAAGTGGATCGCCCAGTAAGATGAAAAAATGGATTTCTCATAACCAATAAAAGTTTAATGTGGATGTAAGTGGGACCAACATTGTCAAGTTTTAACTAAAGTAAAGATGTGTTTGATTGCAGAAGATCAGATGGTAGGCTTAAAGGCTTGAAGTAGAGATGCAGTCAATCTAATGTTCAAGCCATTAAGCCATTATGCCTCATGTCCTATCTGAGTTTGTGGAACTTGTAGTTTGAAGCTAGGGGTGAGATTAAAGTGCAGTATAGTTACTTTTGATTGGACGGTCAGCTTAATGGCTCAAAGACAAAGATGAAGTTTTATAGTGTTTAAGCCATTACGCCTACGTACCACCTGTCCAAGACTAAATCTAACAGCCTAGATGACTTAAATAGGATCTACGGTTGTGTTTTAAAGACAGAGAAAGTTCAAATATGGGCCATTAATGTTGATTTTCATTCCGCTTGTGAACATTTTAACCGACTTTCAAAATTTCAAATGCATTCTGTAGGGTTTTCAAAGTGGTGGATTATGTCTTATACTACAGAGCGATAAATAGGTGAATTTGGTCTTCTATGTCATGTTTTTATAGATGTTGGATAAAGTATAGAGGAAGATTAGTGGTTTTGAAGACATTTATTATAGAAATTATCTTCTTAGGGTTTCTGTTAGCCTATAAAACCATATTCAAAGCCTTGGCTTATCCTGTTCCATTCTTCGCCATAAATGAGGACCTGTTTTAGAGTTTTATATTGCTGATTTGATCAGATTCCTAGGATCTTGAGCCTTGCAAAGAGGGAAAGTTGTGTTTCTTCATTTCTTGAGGGTTAAGTCTCCTGGGGTAATTAATAGAGATAAGACATTCCATCTGTTATTCCTTTTCAGGGCATGGTTCTTTAGTTTCCAAACAAGTTGGCAGCTAGATCAGATTTCTTACAGACTGGAGCATGGAATGTTTTTCCAGAATGGATAACAGAGCTGGTTGATGTTTGAAAAGATTTAATATTCTCTTTCATGTAATATTTTAATACTTTTATCACTAACCCTAATTATATCCAAAGCTTGTTGTAGTCCTTGTTTCTATAAAAGGACTTCCAGGATCTTTTTGTAAGTATGGGAATTTTATGCCACAAAAGCTTGTAAAAGTTTTGCATATTTTGATCAAGTTTATCAATGGTCTCTTTGGCTCTAATTTCATATTTAATTGATTTTTTGATATCAATATATGTCTGTACTTCCTATGATTTGAAGGATTTTAATGAATAGTTGTCTTTGTTTCCAGTTTTTGTACTCATTTGGATTGGTTGTTAAGGACACTCCAGTTCATCACTTTGTAAGGCAGAGTGTCTAACTATTTTAAGGTTTCTTTCAAGGAGAGAATTAAATTCTTAAGATATTTTCAGTGAGTAGGAAATTGAAATAGATTTGATAAGTATTTATGCTTCTAGGAAGTGTGAATAGATTATATAAGGCATA
This sequence comes from Thuja plicata, assembly GCA_018584345.1. Lineage (NCBI taxonomy): Eukaryota > Viridiplantae > Streptophyta > Pinopsida > Cupressales > Cupressaceae > Thuja > Thuja plicata. The sequence goes on from MU227312.1 coordinate 1,211,563, forward strand.
GTCTAATTCAGTATTCAGTACATGATTTGCATTTGATGTTTCTTTGATATTAAAGGTCTTTACATATTGAATGACTCCATGCCCATTGGATAAGGCACTCATTTGATGTGTTAGGTTGTGTGGTTCCCATAAAATTTATATACAAACTGTTATCATTTTTTATTTTTATGTTGTGTTAAGACTGGATGTTGAAAACTACTACATCTTTAGGGTAGTTAATAGGCCAGCCTTGCCTGAGTTTGGAACTCAAAAAGAAGAAGGATAAGAATCCTTATTTCACTTATATTTTCTCTTATCAAGTTCATGGTTTGGCTTGTGAATCTCTGCATAAAGTTGATTGTTAGCATTTGTAGGACTTGTTATCAACTTTTGCAATAAAAGATAGGAGTATATCATTGTGAAAAGTCAATCCACTGCATGATTTACTAAGGAGAAATAAATCAATTTATGTACACCTTCCTGAGCTTTTGGAGCTCAAAGTGAAGGAGGATTTAATCCTCGTTAATTGGACTTGTTTCTTGACTTAATCATAATTTGGGTTTTATAAGAGTCAAGCATTGTTGTTATATAGAATTCTGCAAGTAAAAGCTCTAACATCTAATCCAAACATGATAATTTTTATTTGCATTGGGCATTACCTCTATTGTGGTAATATATGATCACCGACTTTGTATTTGAGTTTTTTATAAGTGTTGATTATGTTTTGTGATGTATTTGGGAGCCGACGTAGTATGAGATAAAGTACATATATATATATATATATATATATATATATATGGAAAGGTTTTGAGAAGTGAAGTATGGGTGATGGATAATGTATGATGGAATGGATGAATGAATTATGATGTTATAATCTGAGAAAAGGTGATGCAAGCTAAAACTGGAACTACTAAAGCATATTTGATGCTTGTATATGTTAATTTCTGATAAAAGATTCTAACAAAGACAAATTTCTTATTGTAAGAGCAATGTGCTTAGTATATACCTTTAAGAGGGTTTTGTATTCCTTTAACAGGGAAATGTACTTATGTAATATTCATCTCCTAATAGGGCTAGGTCTCCTAACAGGGAAACAATATTTTTAATGCATATTTGTGGGTACCATCCCCACAGGGGTTTTCCCTTGGCCAAGGTTTCCTCAAGAACAAAATCATGGTGTTATGAGTTGTGTACTTTATGCTTATGTTATTTTCATTTCAGTAATTATTTGGTTAAGTTGGAATCTGATATGTTTAATTTTAAAGTGTTGTAATACTGATTCACCCCCCTCTCAGTATTACTTAAACCTAACAATTGGTATCATAGATATTGGGCCTTGGAGAGAAAGTCTAACATCTTAAGGGAGATAAATATGGATTCTGAAAGTTTGGAAGAAAACTTTGAAGCAGCACTAGAAGACCTTGATAAGGCTAAAGTAGAAAATGGTGACTTGATATTAAAAATAAGAAGAGAAGAAGGTTTCATCAGGAAACTTAAGGAACAACTTGAACTATCCAGGAGTTAGAGACAAGATCTTATGGAGCATATAAAATAAGATTCAGATAGTGATACATCAGATCAGATAAAATTTCTTGAAGAAGAGAAAGATTCTTTAAAGCATGATCAAGAAACTACTTTTATTCACATGGCTAAAGAAATTTAGAGAGAAAAAGATAAAAGAACCAAAGTTGAAGAAATCCTATAGAATGCAAATGTTTAGATGGGAAAAATGTAGATTGAACTTGATGACTACAGAACCAAGTATCATGAAATAGAAAAATACAATCAAATCATAAAAGGAGAATTTATTGAGGCTAAGAAACACATTGAAAAACTTCATTATAGAAGCCAACAAAATTCACTATCTGCTGGTGCTATAATGATGGCATATAATATGGTAAAGGATAACTTCAGGTATAGCCTATGCAAATTCCTTGCACAACAATTCATGGAGAAAGTGAAGCAGATAAAGAGAGATAGGACCAAGGTGTTCAGATTTGGATCATTGCTGATACACATGTACATACACATTCTGCGTAAATTCCCTGGTATGCACCCAAGAGCGTGGAAAGATAATGAACCCACTGGCCTACAAGTATCAGATAGCTACAGAAGACATAATAACACATGATGGATTTCAAGAAGAACCTGATTTAGATGGTTGGATTTATTCCTAAGGAATTGTATGATAAGACTGAGATAAGAAAATAGCTAGCACTACAAGAAGATGAAAAAATCAGAGTAAAATATATTGAGGACATGTTACCAGTAATATCGTTTGATGAGAATGAAAGGATACTAAATGCACTAAAACCCCTAATAAGAGTTAAGTCTATATTGATAAAGATAATGGGAAGGAATTATTATGAGGTTATTGAGGATACACAAAAGTCCATTGATAAAATCTTAATGGAAACTAAACCAAAGAAATCCTCACCTCCTAAACCTAAGGCTACAAAGCCTAAAAATATCCTAAGGGGAGAGTCATCAAAGCCTAGAGTAATAAACATTGATTCATCTAAGGATGGAGAATATGACAGTCAGTTTTTCAGTATTGTAAAACAACCTGATTTCTCTTTTGCTAGTGTGCCTGTGACTTTCGACACCTCGCTGGATACAAATGACCCTTTTTAAGGGAATGCTGACATTATGCCTGAGATTGATATTAGTGATTATAAGGACAAATAAAAAAACTACTGAGGAATATCCCTCTAAGATCCAAGAGCAAGTGATCATCGCTGAGGTTGTGAAGGAAGCAAAAAAACAAGACTGAAGTGAAGCAAGAAACAATGACACTTATTTCTTTAGTTTTATTGTTGGTAATCAGATAGAAACAATTCAGTGTAGATGTAGAAAGTATGGAGGAACATGAGTTGATGAAGCTATCTTGAATTACATTTTCAAAAGAAAATGAAAGATTAGAAAAAATAGAAAATAAGTCAAGGGTATTGGAAAGAGCAGTTGACACCATCAAAAACCTCCTACCTATACCTTTTACTTTCCAAGGAAAGGGCACTGCAGAGAACTTGAACAAAGCATTGGATGACTTTGACAGTCACTATGAGTCCTTAGAGAAGAACACAAAGGAAACAAGAAGAACAAAAATACTTAGCAAAGTAGTTAGAGGAAGTATGCAAGTCTATTTCATGGGACTTGGGATACTAGGAAAAATAATTTCTAAATAAAAGGGTTGTGTGACACATCAAAGTAAGTTATACAGTTACTGTATAAAACCTATTAGACACCTTCAAAACATTGAGGACATTATAGAAAATGACAGGAAGACTCTAGATAAGTTGGTGCAAAATTGTGAGACCTCCTCACACAATGTATAAGAGTTAGAAAAAGAAGTGTCCATTGGACAATTTGAGTGTGTTGGAGATAGAGAAAGGGGGAGTTATGTGAAGATTTGGTATGTTGAAGATGTTGATTACTCCCAAGCTATGAATTCTTGAGATACACCTTTCATACATGGAGAAGATAGCATAGGCTCTCACTAAGAACATGCCTACTGAGTTGAAGGGAGAAGAAACATCTTCTTTTGTGCTAAATGGATTGATACATGTAAGTCAGATTTTGGTGAAGACCTAGACTGAACAAGTAAAGATCTTGGAAAGCTCTTTCCAAGATGTACCTAAGATGGTCTAATATTTGGTGAGCAGTTGTATAAATTTTGTTATATATTCTACAATTTTGTATACCTTTTCCATTGATCTCAAAGGGGGAGAAGAAGATATAGTTTGGAGTAATATAGATGTAAAGGATATAAAGAAGTGTAATGTATATTCTTTTTGGTATTCAACACTTAGTCATTTTTCACTAAGTGTTGCCATCAATGCCAAAGGGAGAGATTGTTGGCAAGTGACACATTCAAGAGCACATTGGGGTTTTCATTTATGGAAACACAACAGTTAAGTATGGTCGCTTGGAGCGGAACACAGTTTTGGTACCAAGGTTTGTAAAATGACTAAGTCCAGAATGCATTTTACTAGATACAGGAGTACAGTTTTGGGTAGCAAGCATTCTGTATGATTAATTAAGACATATGAGCTTAGAGAAAGACATTTTGAGATGTGGTAGAACTTCTATTAAGTTTTCTTGAGTTTTGAAGTTCAAAGATGGAAGATACAAATGATTGAAGTCATGCGAAGACAGTGAGACGACGAGACAGAGAAATTGAATGGTTGCGATGATTGAGGGAGTGTAACGTGGAATCCAAACGTGATAATTTTTATTTGGATTGGCTATTACCTCTATTTTGGTAATGTATGATCACTGAATTTATATTTGAGTTTTGTATAAGTGTTGATCACATTTTGTGATGGATTTGGGAGCCGACTGAGTATGAGATAAAGCATGTATATATA
>MU227312.1:1227109-1258695 GCA_018584345.1 Thuja plicata
TCTCTCTCTCTCTCTCTCTCTCTCTCTCTCTCTCTCTCTCTCTCGTACATTTGGTGTACGCCCTATGCAAAACACTGAAAGTAAAATATTGCACTGAATGCAACATTGCACAACATTTTCACATAAATAGGATGTACGCCCTATAGGGCTTGCACCCTTTTAACTACATTGGTATCAAACAAGCCTAAGGATTTTATTTTCCTTGGGAATCTAACCCAAAGGCTTGGAGGATTCAAACAAGTATGAGACATGTTTTCCAGCAAACATACAAAAAAATCACATTTTTTTAGTGTGTGCTCTTTCTCAGGTTTGCACGTGGTTGAACAATGAAAAAATCAGATGACATGATGTTCTAGATATATCTATTAGCTATCTAACCATATAGTTTATTTTGAATTTTGATTATATGTTAATCTTTTCATCTCTAATTTCTTTTGTAAGTATGTCTTATTTTTGTCAAAAACCAACATATAGTATTTCGGGCTTAAATTTAGGCTCGCTCGTCAAATTTTGAAATAAGTTACTATTTTAGAAACTAGACTCCATTCAAAACATTTTTTTTTTTAAATAAGTTTTGATTTTGATTAGTTTTCAATGATTTCTAGGGTGAGCACGCACAAATTTCACATTTTCAGGATGTATCCACTTCAAAAATTTGTTAAAAATCTTACATTCATAAAAAAATTAGCAAAAAAATATGGGATAAACTACGTGGTCTTAGATAAATTCTCACCATAGTGATTAAAAAAATTCAAAAAAAAAGTTAACATTTTAGGGGGCGCACACTAGACACTATGTTATGTTTTTTTTCAATAAACGATAGGACCACTTTTTATGCTCCCCCTTTTTGAGGGTCTTTATCTCCACCATTTTCAAAATAAATTAGTAGTTTAGAAACTAGATTCAGAGTACTACAACTCTTGTTCTTATCGCATCTTGAAATTTTGAATCTAACTATCTTCAATTTCTCGTCGAAGTTCAGAGTTTGCTAATTTCAGAAAATAAAAGTGGCATCTTATACCCTCTTTTTGGTCCCCCCATCTTTGTGCACTTACCCTATTAAAATATAAAATAAATATATTTTATTGTACTTTGTCAACAATAAAAAATGATATGTATTATAAACAAAATCTATTTTATTCAATTGAAAATTACCATTTACTTTTTAAATATAAAGACATTAAACTTTTTAAATTTATATTAATGTCTACAAATGAAACTATTAAAAATAACACATAAATATGTAATATTTACTAAACATAAAATGAAACAAAACACTTAAGATTAGTGTCTTTGAAAAACTAAACTAAAAGATGCATACAAAGTAAAATAACTATCAAAATAATAATAAAAAATCAAATATTTAAATAAATAAAGAAATTCTTAACTAAAATTATATTTATATATATGATAAATAGATAATTATTAAGTAAAATAAAATAATTCTTAAATAAAAAAAAGAAGCTCTATTTTTTAATAGATATATAAAAGTATTAATATTATATAATACAGTTCATTAATAAGCTTATTGGTCTTAGTTATGTTGATGGTTAAGATTGCAAATCTAACTAAGTGGAGGAACTCGTAAACTAGAGACTAAAATTGGTTTTTGAACTATGATTACAATTAAATAAGATACATGTTATCTACCAACTTCTACACTAAAATGCATTAACTATATAATGCTACTTACTACTCTATGGACAAGCAAGTCAAATGAATGAATAAATTACTTTATTAATATCCATGAGATCGAATAATCTATAGGACCAAAGTCACAACAAAAGAGCTACAGACTAAAACACCTAGTAGACACAACGACCACTTAGCCTCAAAATAAAATAAATTTTTTTTTTTTATGTTGGATCTTCTAATTATTCCTCAATGGTTTAACAATCAATAGAAATTTGACTCTTCTTCACTATCAAAAGATATAAATAATTGGCCTACTTCTATTGGTCAAATTTACATTGGATTGTTAAACTAATGATGCTTACAAATATTTCTAATATGAATCTTGATTAAAAGCACTTAGTGTTTTCTCACACCTAACCTTCTTAAACAAGATGACTAAATTTGTCCATTCTTGTACTATCTTTTTACTTATATAAATGTTACTCTATACTCCACTCTCATATCATCTTCATTATCTATACGAACATTATCCTACACCACTCCTATATTATCTTCATACTTAATACAAATATTACTATAAAAGAAACAAATAAAACACAAACATCAAGATTCTTAAAGTTATATTAGCTTTTACAAAAGAAACTATTAGAAAATAATATATAATATTTACTATACTTAAAACAAAACACTTATTGAATAGTGACTATTGGATAAATAAACTAAAAGATACATACAAAAGTAAAATACTTAAACAATAAAATGGTAAATGATATAATAAAATAAAATATTTCTTAACCAAGATTTAATTTATATATTTATATAATTAATAAATAATTTATACATAAAAAAATAATTCTTAAGTAAAGAAAACAAGTCTATTTTTTTTTAAATTGTTGTAGGTATAGAAAGTATTAATATTGTATAATATTTTTCATTAATAAGCTTATTGGTCTTAAGCATGTTGATGGTTAAGACTTCAGATCTAACTCAAGTAAAGGAATGGATAAACTAGAGGTTAAATAATGTTTCTTGAATATTTGTGTGATTACAATTAAAAATATTACATGGTATCTACCAAATTCCATATCAAAATACACCAACATTATAGTACAACTCACTACTCTAAGGACAAACAAATCAAACAAATAAGATTTTAATAATATCCACATGATCAAGTGGGCTATAAGACCAAGAGTCATAATAAATGACCTGAACACTAACACACCCACTAGACACAATGACCTCTTACTTAGCCTCACAAAATTTTTAAATCCAATTTGATGTTGGCTCTTCTAATTACACTTCAATATGGTTAAACAATCAATAGCAATTTGACACCTCATCACTACCAAAAGGTAGTAAATAGTTGTCCTACTTCTATTGGTCAAATTTGTATTAGATTATTAAACTAATGATGTTTTAGAATAGTTCTAGTACGAACCTTGATTAAAAAACTTGTTGTTTTGGCACACTTTACCTTCTTAAACAAGATGACTAAATTGTCCACTCTCATACTGCATCCGTACTTGATATGTTGCATCCGTACTTGATTAAAAAAAATTGTTGTTTTGTCACACCTAATTTTCTTAAACAAGATGACTAAATTGTCCACTCTCATACTACATTCGTACTTGATATGAACATTACTCTACGCTCCACTCTCATATCATCTTCATTATCAATACGACCTAATCCTACACCACTCTTATATTATCTTCATACTTAGTACAAATATTACTATACAGTCCACTCTCTTTATCATACCCTATCATCATACTTAATACAAATATTACCACAGATAATGCACTCCATGATATAACACCACTATCTACACTACAAAATAAGTCCAAAAGACAAAAAGAAAAGTACAAGACATTTCTTTCTCACCATTACAAAGATTAATCAGTCTTACAGTTTTAGTGCAGATATTCAAAGGAATCCTACTGTACTGAATCTGAAACTGGAGTCTTCATAATGTCCACCAATGGATCCAGCCTAGCCTTATCCAATGCTCCTGTTTTTCCACTGGTTTGTGTCTTAATTTCAATCTTTCGTACACTACATGACTTGCACTTTTCAAGATGTGTCCATTATTAATCTGCTGTCTTCTACGAAATTGTTTATGGAAAGCTTGAGGGCACTTAGCACTTTGAGAGTATAGAGGCCCACAAAAAACAAGCATGAAAAGGATATGTTGGGGCCCTAGGGAAGAAGGGAAGTTAAAGCACCCAAGCATGTGGTAGGGACATCTTAATTGCGATTAGGTAGTATTGTTGTCTTTACTACTACTCCATTCATTCACACCATAACCCATAATTCTCAGCCCTTGCTTACATCAATCTTATGATTAGCTAACTGCAACTAAAATGAAAGAGATTGGCAGATCAATGAATGTTTGTGAAAGGCCCCACAAATCTAAAAAGACAGAAGTTCATCTATATTTAATATTGTATTTAAAGATCATTATGGCCCCAATTTTGAAGTTCATCTAAATTTAATATTGTATTTAAAGATCATTATGGCCCCAATGTTGTAGAAGGGAGAAATTGGAGGAAAAATTAGTTTGGATTGGATGAGTGAGTGTGAGACAGTGGTAAGTTGCTTATCTGGTGTGTTGGAGATATTTGTAGTCATGGTTATCAACTTTTATTAATAAATAAAAATAAGGGTAGTTGTAATATTTTTATTAATATAAAGTATATTAAGAAGTCGGTTGTAATGAAAAAAAAATGATTGTAGTCTTAGAATTTTTATCAATATATAAAATATAATAAAATCTAACATGATCTCAATTTTTTTATAGTACAAAAATGTGTAAATTTATTTCAGATATCTTGGATAGCTGAATCTAATCTAAGGTTCCATCTAATCAATTTATAAAAGCAGGTACAACTTTAAAGCTTCCTTCATTACAAAAATAGAAAGAAAAGGGTTGTAGCCTCAAAATTTTCATCAAATAGAATATAAAAAATAATATCTTCAAAACCTCTATCGATACAGAAACATATTAATTCATTTTAAATGGTTCATACTAGATCTAAACTTCCATCATAACGACATGTTCTATTTTAAATCATTTGGAGATATTTCTAAGTCATGGTTTTAAAAAAATTATTTATAGAAAAATAAAATTGTGATCGTGAAACTTTCATTAATACAAAAAATATTAATAAAAAGGTGGTTGTAATAGAGAAAAATGATTGTGATCTTAGAACTTCAATTAAAATACAAAATACAATAAAATTGACTATGGTCACAATGTTACCATCAAAATAACCACAATTTCTATTAGTACAAAAATGTCTAAATTTACTTTAAACATCTTGGAGTGGCTAAATCTAATCTAAGCTTTCATCCAATCAGTACAAAAGAATGAGTTGTGATATTAAAGCTTCCCTCAATACCAAAAAAAATCATTTATCCATGAAATTTTGATCTCTTATAAAAATCACGACTTCAAAATTTTCATCAATACAAAAAACAAGTAAGTTCATTTAACATGTTCATAGGGGAAGGGGCCTAATTGCCCTCTGTGTTCTAATTACAATTAGGTAAAAAGGAAAGGAAAGGAAAGGAAATGTCCTTTTATAGTCCACTATACCAGCAATATGTTTTTGGGTCTACATATGGTGACAGTAATATGAGACTACCCCGTACTCCTTGAGGGAGGCATCCATTATGCTACAAACGAGGCGTACATACCCTACCCCCCAGTGGGGTATGGGACGACATTTGAAACAACATTTTTAAACCGTATTTTGTATAATGAAACACACAACTTTGTCTTTATTACCAAAGACAAAGCAATAGCTATAAGTAATTAAGTTGCTTACGAAGACAATGGAAAAAATGTTGAAAATCCAATGTACTATTTAAAAATTTAATTGACTATCTGATACCCTTTCCCTAATACATCTAGATCTCTACCAATACAAAATATAATCTCAAAATTTTCATCAATAAAAAATTATATAAAACTTTCATAATAATTAAATCAACATTTCAAATCATATTTTATAATCCATATAAAGAGATAAGATTCCCACAACTTAAACAAATCTAAGATGCCCAATTGAATAATTTTTTCTCCTGTCAAATACAAAATAAATAAATTCAAATGCATGCTGCCCAGCACATACAAATAAATAAATTTATACAGATACTGCACAGTACAGTGCTTGTTTGAGTAAAGAAACCATTTTTAATACAAGCGCACGGCCTTTACATATGCTGACGTCTCTGAAACGCTCATTACATACACACGTAGCTTAAAACTCCCCCAATTAAAACCCAACTGCTCTGAGTAAAATATCTGATCGCCATTAGATCACAACTTATTTTCTGCAACTTTCCGTATTAAAATCTCTTAAGACAGCAGGCTTTCAAAGCTGTTTTTTGCCGAATCTCGAGAATGGCCGACATTAAGACAAGGGACCATATGTTTTTTAAATTTTGGGGGGGTTTTTTTTTAGTCCCAGGTAGGCCTTCCACTGAAATTTTAAAAATGGTGGTTTTAGTTTGGGATTATTTTGCGCACGGAGCACGTGAAAGCTTCTCGTCCTTTGTGCAGCATAAAAATGGCCGGTCGGCCGTTCGGCGAGGCGGGCCTCGCGCCGGAACAACTTGTTTCATATTCTTTGCATTTTATCGCCCTCCTCAAGGCCTGGAACGGAATTTGTATCCACACCGTTTCACAATTCTTTAAAAACATATTTTTATTTTTATATGGTGGATTATAATAATTTGAGTAAGCATTTGGCTAAACAGTTATAGGTAAGGTTTGGCTAAACAAATATATGTAAAGAGATCTATAGTTGAATTGAATTCTTGTTTCTTACGGAGTTACTTCCTTCATTTTGATTGAATCGGGTCTAGACATCTTGAATTGGAAGTCACTCAAGAATCAAACTGGAAGTCACTCAAGAATCAAACTTGAGCTGAATGTGCATTCGAAAGTTTGAACCTTAGTGGATGGCTTCTGTATCACATACCATGTCCTCGTCCATTATAGATGTGGGTGATAACTCTTGGAATTTGTATTGACACGGTTTCAGAATTTTTTAAACAAGTTGGAGTATATAGGTCTTTGCATCTCTATCTTTATATGGCGGATTATTACAATTTGAGTAAGCATACATATAAACCACAAGTGGTTTGTGGCTACCCAACCACGTGCAAGGGGATCTGGTCTATCAAAGTTATCTACAGATTGAACCTAGTCGGAATATGTGTGTGAGGGATTGAACATTGGTGGATGACTTTCATATCATATACCATCATTATCCTCCACTGTGCTCAACTTAAATTGCAACCATTTAACGTAAAAGTTAGCTTTTTTTTTTGGTTAAGATGTTGTGTAAAATTACTATTAATTTTTTAGGTAACTATTGAATCAATTTGATGTTTAAGTAAAATGACATTTGTTCTAGATTACTTATAGAAAATAGAAATTAATGTATGGAAAATTATATATGATCAAAAGTAGTAATGATGAAGGAAAAAATTAACCAATGAAATCAAACTTTCATGAAACAAAATAGTAATTTCATGAATGTCTACTTAGTAATCAAAAGATTTTAAATTATTTGGGAGGAAAAATACAATAATACATCATTGAGTTCAAACTCATTTATGAGCATGATCAAACAAAGTAATGTAAGGGGCAAAATTCAAATGGAAAAATAAAATGGACATAATGTAATTGAAGTATTGATCACGAAAAGTTGGATGTAAACAAGTAGGTGGAAGATCTCAGAAGAAATGTGAGCATAAAGAATATGCATTTTTCACGCTTCAAACACACCATGCGGTAGAGATGGAATGGTATATGAGCAAGTTACTTAGACACTCTACAAGGATTGTCATTGTCTATAATATTTGGAAATCAAAATGTTGGAAAAGGTAGAACTTTTTACTATAGTCAAAGAAGAAAATTGTGAAAAATGTGGGGACTTTTGATCAAAATTTACCATACCTTACAAGAAAAAATAATAATTTACAAATTCAAACTAAAGCTAAATTGAACTAGATTCCTTTTACAATAGCATCTCATTGTTTTTACCTATTAAAAAAGATGTATTAAAAGTAAAAATTTTGGGGAAAAACTTAGAGGGGAATGTTTGAGACATATAAAAGGAGGAATCAATAACTTCGATTTGCAAAAGGTAGTTCTATAACTCCCCCTACCTTAGTAAACTTGGATCGACTAGAGGAGGATAAATAGGGGCCCAAGTTTCAAAGAACTTAACTTTTCTTAGATATGACTTCCCCTCCCTCGAAAAGATACCTCTATAAGTCAACCTCCTAGTTTGAAGGGTTATCTTTATAACTCTCTTTTGTCTTAGTAAACATAAGCCATTTGGGGGAAGAAAATGGGAGCCTAGGTTTCAAGCAATTTACTTGCAATGGACAAGTCCCTCAATGTAGGTCAGTCCTTCTATCAACGAAACCCTAGTGTCATTACTCTTAAAGTTTCATAAACTATTTAACCTTACACAATTCAAGACTACTTAAAGCTCATTCTATTCAATTGTATACAATTTTTGGATTGTCTATGAAAATTTATTTTACATCAACATTTCAAATCACACTTTGTGATCTATCATCAGGGTGTTATAGAGCAATTGAAGGAGAAAAGTTGTTAATCGACCCTTGGTCTGTTACTGAAGTAGAAGATTTATCTTTATAATTGTCCTTTGTCTTAGTAAACTTAAACTATTTTGAAGAAGACAAATGGGAGCCCAAGTTTCAAACAATTGCCTTGCAATTGACAAGTAGTAAGTCAATGTAATCTAATCCTTCCATCAACCAAAACCTGGTTTTCTTATTCTTAAAGCTCCATTAACTAATTTAATTTGTAGGCTTTATTAAACTCAAGACTACTTAAATCTCATTTTATTAAATTCTATGGGATTTTTGGATTACCTATGTAAAATTGCTTTGTGTCAATGTTTCAAATCACACTATGTGATCCATCATTATGGTGAAAGGGAGCAAGTGAAGGAGAAAAGTTGTCAATGGACCCTAGTCTGTTACTGAAGTTGAATGGTTCTGAATGAGTCCAACAAGGATCAATCTTGTTAAGTGCAAGGCCCCAATATGATAAAGGATGACATCATTATCATATTTTGAACACATTTGGCAAAATGAATATCCCGTAATCCTTAGCTTTTAGTCGGAAGGGTTTAGCCTAAAGACTCATGCGTGTAGTCATAAATAACTTTGATTATTTATGAACGATTAATTTCATTCTATTGAATCATCAAACAACCAAGGATAATCTATCACTCCATCCATTCTAAAAATAGTAAATAATTGTCATGGTTTCTAATTGACCAAAATTGATCTAGATGCCATTTCAAAATAATACTTTAACATACCCATTATTAAAAACTCATGGATGGCTGGCATGTCATTCCATGGGTCCAAAACGTAAAGAAATCAACGTACACGAGGACTGAAATAGAATTGACCTGGCCCGGGTCGTAGGTCTGTGAATAGTAACCTACGTGTGCTCTACCCCAGGTGTTTTATTCCGGGTCAGTGATGGGTCGTCAATACTAAATACAAGCAAAGCTTAAACAGGGAGAACAGAGGAGATTCATAGTGTATTACTCATCACGCTCACCCCGCCCGATGGTAACAAATCTTTTGTTTGCACAGTCTTCGAACTCCATTGCCCACATTTTTTTCGGGGCTGCAAATGCATTGTTCGTTCGGCCCGATGGACTGTCGGAGAACGCAGCTCCAAATCCCGTTGAGGATGATTATAATCGGGTTTCTCTTGGTTTTGATGATCTCTGCAAGAGTTTTTTCTGCTTCTGTGAATGAGGAAGAAGTTTGGGCGCTCCTGTCATGGAAAAAGACGCTGAATGGCTCTGTTTCAGCATTGAATTCATGGCAAGAGGGGGTGTTGGACCCGTGTTCTTGGGTTTTCATAACATGTTCGCCTGATGGGTTTATCACAGAGGTGAATATCCAGAACACCCAAATTGCAGGCAATGTGCCTTCCCAATTTGGGGCTCTGAAATCCCTGCGGTCGCTTGTGATTTCGTCGACCAATCTGACAGGAACGATTCCTTCAGAGATCGGGAGCTATGGCAGCTTGGAGATTTTGGATCTGAGCGGGAACAGATTGGGGGGAACAATTCCGCCGGAGATTGGGAGATTGAAAGCTCTGAAAAGCCTGATTTTGAATTCCAATCAGCTTCAGGGGAAGATTCCGCCGGAGCTCGGGTATTGCAGTAGTCTTGTGAATTTGGTAATCTTTGATAACCTGTTGAGCGGTGGGATTCCCCCTGAGCTCGGTCGGTTGTCTGGATTGGAAGTTTTCCGGGCAGGCGGGAATCCGGGGATTGAGGGGGAATTTCCAAAGGAGCTCAGTAATTGCACTTGTTTGATCACTCTGGGTCTTGCGGAGACCAATATTTCAGGCCCAATTCCTCCATGGTTTGGATTGATGCAGAGGCTTCAAACTCTGGCTGTGTATGATGCCCGATTGTCGGGTCCAATCCCGCCGGAACTGGGCAATTGTTCGGAGCTCGTGAATCTTTATTTGTATGGCAATGGCTTGTCTGGGTCCATACCAGGGGAGCTCGGGCGGTTGCAGAAACTGGAGAAGATTCTTCTGTGGCAAAACGAGCTCTCGGGTACCATTCCGCCCGAATTGGGGAACTGTTCTTCCTTGAAGGTGATCGATCTGTCGATAAATTCCTTGCACGGCAGCATTCCGAGTGATTTCGGTAAATTGCAGGGGCTCTTGGAGATTCAACTCAGTGATAACAATATCACCGGTTGGATTCCCTCGGCTCTTGCGAATTGCAGCAGTCTTATTCAGATTCAATTCGACAATAACCAGATTTCGGGTCCCATTCCTGAAGAGCTCGGGGAATTGAAGAACTTGACCCTGTTGTTCCTGTGGCAAAACCGTCTTCAGGGGACAATTCCGGCGACTCTGGGCGGCTGTGAAAAGCTTCAGGCGGTGGACCTGTCGCACAATCAGCTCACCGGAGCCATTCCTGGGACCATATTTCAGCTAAAAAATCTCACCAAGTTGATGCTCTTGAACAACGATCTGACCGGAATGTTGCCTCCGGAGATCGGAAACTGCACCGCTTTGGTCAGGCTTCGACTCGGGCACAACAATCTCAGGGACCCAATTCCTCCCGAGATCGGAATGCTTGAAAATCTGGTCTTTCTCGAGCTGGGCACCAATCAATTCTCTGGCCCCATTCCCTCGCAAATTTCAGATTGTTCTCAACTTCAAATGCTCGATCTTCACAACAACAGGCTGTCAGGTCCTATCCCTTTCACACTGGGCTTATTAACCGGTCTGCAGGTCGTCGACGTCTCATTCAACAAGCTCACAGGAACAATCCCTTTGTCATTTGGGAATCTCAGTCGTCTCAACAAGCTCATGCTAAATACAAACGACCTAAATGGCATTGTACCCTCTGAGATAAGCCACTGCAGCAGTCTGCAGCTCCTGGATTTGAGCAACAATCGATTCACAGGTCACATTCCTGTAGATATCGGGAATCTGCAAGAGCTCGACATAGCATTGAATCTGAGCTGGAATTACTTGTCCGGTCCCATTCCTCTGCAGTTCTCGGGACTCACCAAACTGGCATACTTAGATCTGTCACACAACATGCTCTCCGGGAACTTGTCTGGATTAGCCCAGCTCGAAAATCTAGCATCCCTGAATGTTTCATTCAATAACTTATCTGGCCCACTCCCAGGTACGAATTTCTTCAGAAGCCTGCCTGCCAGTGCCCTGGCTGGCAATACAGGTCTCTGCACATCAGGAATCCCCTGTTTTTCCCCTGAGTCCGAGCCGGAATCCCCTGTCGGTCAGAATGTGAGGCTGGTAATAAGCATTCTTTTCAGCATCACGGCATTAATGCTCGTTCTGGGGCTTCTCCTCGTGTTAAAAGGCCGTAGGAGAACCGGTCTGGAAGACACAGAGGACTCAGAGGCCGTATGGGCATGGCAGATGACGCCATTCCAGAAGCTCAGTTTCTCCGTGGGAGAAGTCATTGATGCTCTGATCGACACAAATGTCATTGGAAAAGGGTGTTCTGGCGTGGTTTACAAGGCCCAAATGACAAATGGAGAAGTTGTGGCAGTGAAGAAATTATGGACCTGCAAACAGGCCGACCAGGTTGAAAAACGAGATTCTTTCTCGGCAGAAGTGAGGACACTGAGTTCAATCCGCCATAGAAACATTGTGCGGCTCCTCGGGTGCTGCACAAACAGAAGGTCGAAGCTTCTCATATACGATTACATGCCCAATGGAAGTCTGGGTGGGCTTCTTCATGAGAAGAGAAGTATGCTGGATTGGGAAATTAGGTACAAGATTGTTCTCGGGGCTGCTGAGGGGCTCGCATATCTGCATCATGACTGTCGACCGCCTATTCTTCATCGCGATGTTAAGGCCAACAACATTTTGCTGGGCACCCAATTCGAGCCTTATCTTGCAGATTTTGGCCTCGCCAAGCTTGTTGACTCCTCTGATTTCACCCGCTCTTCCACTACTGTTGCTGGTTCATATGGCTACATCGCTCCAGGTAATTGTTACGGACTTCACAGAACTGGAGTTTTTTTCATGCGAAAATGGTGTTTTTCTTTACAGTATCTCAAGTTATTTGGTTCTGTTGTTTAAATTAATCTAGGTTGATATGAGTTTTTCTTTTCTGCAGCATATGAATTAGTGATAAAACCGTGAGTATTTAGACGAGTTTTCATAACATATGAAGTTATCAGAGTTTTTTTAAAGTTCAGATTCATTTTAGTTGGTATGAGTTTATGGTGATGCAAGCTTAGGCTGTTTATGTTTTTTTGGACAACTTTTCCTATCACACTTACCAAACTAAAAAATCATAAGATTAATGAGAAAGTGAACAGTAATATTCAAGAACCTACTGTTCATGGTTCTGAATGATTTGTTAGTACCATTTAAATGATTCCATAAGGATAAAGCATCTGTACTTTAAAAGTTACCTATCATGAACCTTCAACCATGGAATTTCAGGTTAGCTGTAGTCTGCTAGGTTATCTGTCCTCTCACCTTCTTTCTTTATTATTAACTCATTAGTAAGTAAACCAGCTAATAAACTTTATTTAGTTTTAACTCGTATTTTTTAATATTATTAATCGATTACAAATGTTTAATGTATATGGGTATTAATATAAGATTTATATATTTTTTTAAACTGAATATCAAAATTTTGTTCATACAAGTATCATCTTTCTTATAAGCAAACACATTAGAAAAATCTAGGGAAGACTAAGAGTCACCGTTCAGAAATTCACATTTATTTAGAAACCACCTTTATATTGGAAGTCAATATGGAAGACAACGTGTCACAACTTGGAATTTTACTTTAGATGTGCTTATGAGAAATTGAACTCGGGTTCCCAAAATGAGAAGCCAAGGTTTTAACCAATCAAGCACAATCCCTTGGACTATCAATATAAGTTCTTGCAAGTACAACTATGAGATTAAATTTAGCTTCCTAAACCACACCAAGTTATCTATCCTCGCTATTTTTTTTTGTTTGAAGTGGGTAAACCAGTCAATAAGTTTCAAATCCTTATAGTAGAGTTATCCTTCTTTGTTGAAATTTGTGTTTTCTTATATCGTTAATTGCTTACAAATATTTTGTTCACGGGAGCATCAGCAAAAGATCAATACAAATTCTTGAAAACGCAATCATGAGACTAACAGTAGCTCCTTTCAAGTAACCACATTACAAACCAACTCCACACTAGAAACCAAATATGAAAAGCCCAAAAAATCACAGCTTATTGGGACTTGAATGTGCGGGTTTCAAACACAATCGCGATACTCATTTTAGAATTTTAGCTCCTTTCAAAACAACCACATTAGAATGCACCTTTGCACTAGAAACCAACCATGAAAGACCAAGAATCACAAATTAGAATTCCACATTAGACATCCCTTTGAAATTTGAACTTGAATTTCGAACTCAATGTTTTAACCAACTAAACTCATCCATTTAGAACTTTATAATCCATATTTACAAAACAACACTTTCTTATTATTCTATTTCAATTGTCGAATATAGATAACCAAAAACTAATTACATTGATAGACATTCTACAATGATCAGCACAATCTTTCTAAAATTGTAATTTGAACTTGGATTTCGAACTCAATGTTTTAACCAACTAAACTCATCCACTTAAAACTTTATAATCCATATTTGCAAAACAACACTTCTTTATTATTCTATTTCAATTGTCAGATATAGATAACTTGCAAACTAATTGTCGAATATAGATAACCCACAAACTAATTACATTGATAGACATTCTACAATAATGAGCACAATCTTTCTAAAATTGAATTTGATTTGTTTTACAAACTTAGCAAAACTACAAACTAACAATTTCATTATTGCTTATGTTCCACAGAATATGGGTACACCATGAAGATATCAGAGAAGAGCGACGTATACAGCTATGGAGTAGTCCTCTTAGAGGTGGTGACAGGCAAACAGCCAATCGACCCAACAATCCCAGAAGGAGTCCATCTGGTCGACTGGGTTCGACAAGCCCTGCAAAACAAAGACAGAGAACCGGTCGAAGTGGTGGACCCAAGACTCCAAGGTCGACCGAACTCACAGATTCAAGAAATGTTACAGGCTCTGGGAGTGGCATTTCTGTGCGTGAATTCCAATCCAGAAGAGCGACCCACCATGAAAGATGTGGCCGCAATGTTGAAGGAAATCAAACAGGAGCCCTATGAAGACTGTAAAATCTCGTCGACCAGTCATCTCATCAAACAATCATCCGACGCCGACGCCGACCGCCATTCTGCATTGAAATCATCGTCCTCCACTTCTTCCTCCTTTCACATCTACTCGCCAACCTCAACAACCCACCAACATTCTCAATCATAAAACTTGTTTTCTTCCTAGATACGCATTCAATATGTATTTCAACAGCATCTCCTTTTGAGATTTAATTTCTCCCCAATGAGATTGCAGAGCACATAATTAGAGTTGCTCTATTGTATTTTAATGGTGTATTATTTGAAAGGAATGGAATATAATGGCAGTTTTGCCGTTTCAGCTCATTTAGTACTCATTTTTTGTCACCTAATCTTGGGGTCTCGATATGGAAACATCTGAACAACATAACTCATTTAGTACTAATTTTTGTCACCTAATCTTGGGGTTTCTATATGGAAACATCTAACAACAAACTAAAAAAACAATTTATTGAGGGAACACTTTTTTTTTACAAAAAACTATATATATCATGAGGTTTAGTTGGCACTGCTATAATTTGTCCCCTCTTTACATATTCCCCTTGGCGAATTTTGGGTTTTTGATGCATACAAGTATCACTATTAGAGCGTTGATATAGAATCAAATCTTTTCTATATTGTCTCGAGCAACAGATGAAGTTATGATGACATTTTTACCATCAATATACTTTATTTTTCCCTTGCTTGGTTATAGCTACACTTCCTGAATCTAGAGCTACTTAAGCATTTCTATATGTTTCTAGATAAAATATATGTGAACTTTTGTTTCTATAGATCCTATTCTTTTTGGTACATTATTAATTTTTTATATATTTTATTTCTACTAGAGTTGTATGGTTGTACCTTTTATGTAGATACATTAAATATATGACATTCTTCTTTAGAGTTGTTGTCTAATCTTGTCGACCAACCATGACATCAAACAATCACCTAACGTCAACCTTCGTTCTGCATTGAAATCATCGTCCTCTACTTCCTCCTCATTTCACAACTATTCACCAACCTTAAGAACTCACCGACATTCTCAATCATGACTTCTTTTCTTCACGTATACATAGATACATGCTTTCAATATGTATTTCGCAGTGCATTCAATATATTTTCCAACAACACCCCCCTTCGAGATTTAATTTCTCTCTAATGAGATATAATTTCTCTCCAATGAAACTACACAACACATAATTAGAGTTGATCTATTGTATTTTAATGTTGTATTATTTGCAAGGAATTGAATATATTGGAGGTTTTGTTGTTTAAGTTCACTCACGACCAATTTTTGTCACCCAATCTCGGCGGCTCTATATGTTTCTAGATAAAATGTGTATGTTTTTTGTTTCTATAGATCATATCATTGTTGGTATATATATATATATATATATATATATATATATATATATATATATATAGAGAGAGAGAGAGAGAGAGAGAGAGAGAGAGAGAGTCATATGGTTGTACCATGTATTTATATACATTGAATATATGGAATTCTTCTTGAGGGTTGTTGTCTTCATGTCTAGTACTATAAACATTTATTTGCAAGGAATTGAATCTAATGGTGAGAAATTTCCTTCTCCTAATTTTAGGGTCTCTATATCTGCATAAGTATTTCTGGATAAACTATGCGTGTATGTGTATGTGTCTACACACACATTGAATATGTCATTCATCTTGAGAGTTGTAGTCTTGTTGTTTGGTATTATGATTATTTTACATGCATTCTATCTAATAATAGAATTCAATTTGATTTTTATGTACGGGTTAAAATTCATCAATATTATGTGGTTGGTATTATGCAAAATTTAGATGCAGACTCAAATAGATAAATATTTTTGCTCCAAGTTATAATTGTATGTATATATTGATGTTGTCTTAGTCTTGTTGGTACAATAAATTGCTTCACAAATTCTATCAAAAGCTCTAGTTTTGTCTTTTTGGTTTGGACTCAAGTTCTAGATAGTTTATTCGTCTTAGTCTTGGTATATGGTACTATAAACATTTTGTATGCATTCTATCAAATAATCTAGATCCAATTTGATTTTCACATGTCGGTTGAAATTCATAAATATTTTATTATTAGTACTGTACATAATTTAGATGTGGATTCAAATAGATAAATATTTTTGTTTTGAGTTATAATTGTGTTTATATATAGTTCATTTGCCTTAATTTTGTTGGTGTAATGTATCATGTAAATTTTTTTATCAAAATCTTTGGTTTTGTCTTTTGTTTTGGACTCAAGCTCCAAGTAATTTATCCCAAGTTGTAATCTTGTTGTCTAGGTTTTGTCTATGTACATATTAGATGTCTTATTTCTACTGAGAGTTGCAACCTTATTGTTTGGTACCTATCTATGTACTATATATACCTTCCTTGTGCTAATCTAGTTGTAATCTTATTGTTTGATGCCCACATACACTTTGTTTGTCTTATTCCTCTTTCTATTGTACAACTTTTTAAAGTAAAAAAAAATTGAATTTAATTTCTAAAATGTAGACTCAAATTCATAGATATTTTATTACTAGTACTATACAAATTCTTAAAATTAAATAATATTTCACTTAATCTTTAGATATGTAAATCTAAACTTTTTTTAAGTTTTAATAGTATTTATTTGTTACAAATCTTTTTTTGTGTAGATTAATATTCTATCATTAGTAATGTATACAATTTAAATGTATACTTAAATATATAAATATTTTTGTTCTAAGTTATACTTATGTTTATATATAGTTCACATGTCTTATTTTTGTTGGTATAATTTATCGCTTCAAAGGTACTATCAAAAGCTCTAGTTTTGTCTTTTGATTTGGACTCAAGTTCCAAATAATTTATTCCAAGCTGTATATTCTTATTGTCTAGGTTTTGTCTATGTACATATTAGGTGCCTGATTTCTACTAAGATTTGCAATCTTATTATCTAATATCTATGTATGTATTATATATACCTTCCTTGTGTCAAGAGTTGTAATCTTATTGCCTAGTGTCTATATATACTTTGTACAAAATTTAGAAATATTTTCTTCTTAGTACTTACAAAATTTAGATGTAGACTTAAATAAATAAATATTTTTGTTCCTAGTTATAAATGTGTTTGTATATAGTTTTATGTCTTAGTCTTTTTGGTACATATATCACTTCAAATTCTATCAAAAGCTATAGTTTTGTCTTTTGGCTTGGGCTCAAGTTGAAAGTATTTTATTCCAAGTTGTATTCTTTTGGTCTATGTAAATATCATATGCCTTATTTCTACTAAGAACTTTGCAATGTTATTATCTAATATCCATCTATTTATATACTTTATATACCTTCCTTGTGCTAAGAGTTGTAACCTTATTGTCTTATGCCCATTTATACTTTATATCTATTATTATTCTTAGTACTTCTAAACTTTTTAAGTAAAAAAAATTTAATTTAATTTTTAAATCTAAACCCAAGTTCATAGATATTTTATTAATAATAAATATCACATAATCCTTAAAAGTAAATAATATTTGAATTTAATCTTTATTTTTTAGATATTTAAATCTAAACTTGTTGTAAATTGTAATTGTAACTATATGTATTTTACTCTCTTTAATATTGTAAGAAATGTTATAATTAGAAAATAATAATCGTGTGTGTGTGTGTGTGTGTGTGTGTGTGTGAGAGAGAGAGAGAGAGAGAGAGAGAGAGAGAGAGAGAGAGAGAGAGTGTGCGCGCGCGCATGCGTGCAAACAATTGAATCACATAGATATTGGCATCTTTCTTTCCATTGAACAAACCAACTACACCATTATAAACAAGCACACATCTAAATTTTGATGGTATACAAACTACATGTATATATCAATTGCTACTAAAACTCCAATTTTGAGTAGAATTCAAATTACATATATATCAATTATTTTCCTTAATGACTTGAAAATATTGAAATAATTTTCTTTGATAAAATTAGCAATTATGTCAAGTGCTCTCTCTATGGGTTAACCTTTGTTTGTTGTTAAACTTCTTGAATATTTAGTGCATAAAATGTAATTGATGTTTAATGAACTTATAGTCATTAGTAACTAAGCTTGACGCATTAATTTTTTTGGGTTTCACTAACAATCGTGTTTTATTGTGATTGATGACTAGATTGTTGAGTTACTAAACTTTTGGAATTGATTGTGTAATATTTTTGCAGATATAAAAATTGGAGATTTAATTATGTTATAAAATTATAAATTTACACCCCCGGTGTAATTTTTCATTATGTAGTGTCCCTACATTAGCTTATAATACAGTTCCATGTCACTCTTGGCACCCCTTCACTTTTCCTTATCAACCATAAACTTAGAATTTTGACCATGCAACCTTGATGGACCAAGACACGTGCAAACAACAGAGACATCCATGTGGCATGCACTCGTCCCAAAAATCTGCAGATGTGCAAAGTATCAATGAGGCATTACAAAATGTCACCCCTACAGTGTCTGCCCATCAAAGACCAAATTTATATTTGGTCATTTATCTCCATTTTGAGGCTTTATTTGGCCTTCTTCACGCTCTCCACACACTTTTGGATTTATTCCTAAGCTTCTTCACTTGTTCTTGGCTCTCCTACACAACTTCATTTTTAATTTGCATTGGGGTAGCTAGTGATACCTTGGCTTCAATTTTTTTTATTGTTCAATCTTCATTCCATTGGGTTTTAGCTTTGTGTCTTTGGACAAAGTCTCAACATCTCACCTATATTCATATTTTGAGAGAATATTATAGCTTCTCGATCGTTTCTTATGACATTGTTATATTCATTGCTTATCTATTTTGTCTTTACAATTATCTAGATCAATTTTTTTCTTGTCTATATCAGTTGTTGTGGGGGTGGAAACACCAAAACAAGGATCTAACTGAGGCAAATCTCCAATCACCCACCGAACGTTTTTCCTCATTTGAATGTGCACAGGTATGTTTGAAAAATAAGTGGAGTGATTCATCAACCTTCATTGTTAGTGAATTTATTTTGGTCATATCTACTTGTACTATCTACATTATCATCCTTGAACCATCTGAATTTTTGAGGCAGTGAGCTCGCGGACTTAGTCACGTAACCATGATAATTCCCTTTTCTAGTTTTAGTAGTTGAAATATAATTATTAGTTAGTCGCTTAAAATTATTTAATTTTTCAATATTTTGTGTCTTATCATATCTTAAATCCTTCATCAATTGGTTTGTCTTGATCCCCTATCTCACCATAATTCTAGTAGAAGTGAGGTGGTGCAAGGGACAGTTTATCCTTTGAGGCTTTGACTGACCCTAAGGTCGGTGAACATTTCCTTCTCCACATTTTGGTGAACCTAACATGAAGCTTACATCCTTTGAGCTCTTATGACCATCTGGATGTTGTGAACTCCTATGAACTTTATGACCCATACCACTTTGATAATTGTTGTAAGAAGATCTTAAAAGCATAATATTCCTCTAGATTGATACAATATAACTAGACCGAGCACCATGTTTGTTAGGATTATGGATCCTAATGACCTTATAGGATCCCAATTATTCACAGGTATGATATTGGGACTTAATATCTCTCAGAAGGATGGGTCTAAGAACTCTACACCAAAAAATTATCCTCCCATAGTGGATCATGAGTCTTCTCTCACTGTCAATTTTGACAAGATTCAGTCCCTCAAGGAGAATCTAAGGGATTTTGGGAAGTTTCTAAAAAATAAGGATGTTCACACCGAGGCTAGGACTGTTGTGTGCAATTTGAGAGAAGTGTGAATCTCATAAAAGAAGGGCCTTGAGGTGCTCCTGGAATTAGGATGGTTAGTATATGACCATGTGTCTTTGCCTCCTTTAGACCTCCAAGGAAACAAATCAAATTTTGTCAGAGAGAAGGTTAGACCTCCAAGGAAACTAATCAAATATTGTCACAAAGAAGGTTAGCACAATACTACCTATGGTGTTAGTTTACATGGTGCAATCACCACCAAACATGCTCACCCTTTGAATAGCGATGTTATCCCTAGTGTTAATATGAATAAAAATCCCTTGGGATACAATTCAAAAAATACTAGTGCAAATTTCAGATTTGATTGAATTGTTAGTGGTGTAGGTTAAGGATTGGTGGATCCTCTACTCAAACTAGTAGCAGAGGCAATCCACCTCCACCTCTTCCACCTCATAATCCTATTATCAATACCATATTACAAAACTTGGGTCAGTTGTAGCAATAGTTTGCAAATTTATTCACAACAACTAATCAGAGTTCTTTAACTCCTTATTATTGGCACAATCCTTTGAATATGCAAGTATTGATCACTCCCCTACCACAAGGTATTGAATCCCTAAAGTTTAAGAGATATAGTGGTAATGGGGATCCACATATCCACGTCAATTAATTTATAACTTAGTGCAGTGATTATCATTGTTTGGATTTTGTATTGCTTAATCTCTTCTCTCAATCCCTTATTTAAATTGTTATGAAATGGTATAGCTCTCTTCCAAATTATTTTATCAATACTTTTGACCAATTGATGGACGCCTTGCTTAGTTTTAGGCTAACATAGGTAGAAATCTCACTATCGTAGGCCTTGTTCATTGTAAACAAAAGCTGAACAAGAGGATAACTTATTTTATCTCAAGATATCACTCTATCTCGACAAAATTTTCCTATTCCTTACCTCATGGTGACCTCCAAAGGATGTTCATCAGGAATCTACAACCGGAACTGAGAGAGAAGATTTCATTGAATCAGTATCCCAATTTCACCAACCTTTACAATGATTTGACAGACTATCAACACACCATGGATTTGTTACAAAATTGAGAAAAATAAGTGATTAAGGAATTAATCTATATGGATGTGTTGGTATGGTTGTCATTGATTTCAACTAACTATTGTTTTCATGTGTGTTTTTTTATGTAACCAGTGTTGATTATATTTCTCTACATATTCTACATGTTGAGAATCTGTTGATTATATTTTGGCACTGCATTGAAGACTCTTTGGAGATATCTATTTCAATTTTTTGATGTTCAGAATGTAGTGTAGTGGATTTGGGGGTTGCATGTATCTAGATGTGACCAAATGTGGTTGCTGTATGAAATGCATGCTTCACATTTATCTGCATGACTGTTTCTAATGGTACACTTCTGGAAATGAGATATTAATGTCTTTAGCTTCATTCATTTTAGTTGGCGCGAGATTGTTGATTTCAGATACTTTGTTTCAAAGTTCGATGGTGTTTCTACTCTAGGTTTGAGCAACCTCGAGTGTAAACACACTTCATTATTTTGTCTCGGTTGATGCAAGATAAAATGTAATGTGTATGATGATATTTTTTGGTCCCAGATATAACATGTTGTGGTCCAATTCTCATTCATCCCCACCATGGG
This sequence comes from Thuja plicata, assembly GCA_018584345.1. Lineage (NCBI taxonomy): Eukaryota > Viridiplantae > Streptophyta > Pinopsida > Cupressales > Cupressaceae > Thuja > Thuja plicata. The sequence goes on from MU227312.1 coordinate 1,248,904, forward strand.
AATGTTAACTGGCGACCTATTTCAAATTATATTTGGCTATTTGCCTGACCGAATGTGGGAGACTTTACAAGTTATAGATTAATATAAATAGAGAAAAAATTGTTATGGATCATGTGTGGTTAATCAAGTGGAGAGTGGCATTTGTATACTTGTGTATACTTCTATACAAGTGAATACTTATGCGAAGAGGGCATATGGAAGAGGATATATCTCCTTTATTGGTCAAGTTGTTGTAAAGAGTATTTGCAAACAGTGTGAGCATTCATGTGTTATCTATTGTTGTAGTGAATACTAGTTGGTTGAGTTGGTGATGCTTATCAGTGGTAGATTTATTCTCTTTTATATTTCTTCTCCAACAATGAGTCATCTCCCTTTGAACAATGAGTCCTTTAGAAGTGAGCCCCTAGTGCAGTGAGTCTTTCTCTATAAAAATCACCTTAACTGGTGTTCTTATATTTGAGAATAACATTCTTCCTGGTTTTTTCCTTAGCATGGTTTTCCACATAGATCTAGCATTCCATGGTTGTTGTGCTTGCATGTTTTTATCTTTTTGCAATTAGGGATTAAAGTAATTTTGGCGGAGTTGATTAACAATATTATTAAATTTAAAATTTTGTGGACAACTAATTCACCCCCCCCCTCAGATGTCTTGCATATTCAACAAAATCAATTTGGGGATTCCTCCTTGAATGCCTATGGGGGAGAATCTTCCTTTGGTGGATCCCAAAAGAACAAGGCTATGGCTAGTGTCTGGCACTTCCACAACCATCCAAGAGGAATTACTTTTCAACAAAACTGTAATGGATTTATACATTTACTAAGTTTTTCTAACTCCTAAATGAGTATTATATAGAGGTTGTTGAAAGACAACTTAGTAACTCTTCCTAAAATTTAGCCCCTTCCTGCTAATCATTCGTACTCTCAATGGTATGATGGGTCAAAGTTCTTTCAATACCATCGTGTGTCTGGTCACGAAAAAGTGTGTATTTCTATGACATATAGTCTAGGACCACATAGACAGTGGTGTCACCTAAGTAAATTAGAGGAAACAAAAGGAAAATAAGTCTATGGACAAGGAAAATAGTGAACTCCAAATTTACACTAATCCTTTTTCACCACATTCATCAAAATTCATTGTTTCTTCTACATCATCCCCTCGATTAAGTGATAGTCCTTATGTTAATATGGTGAGGATCACTCCTATATTTTCACCTTCTTGGATGGTACTTGAAAAAAAATTCACATTCACCCCTATGGACGATCTGTATAGTGGAGAGCCCTCTCCCCTCTATATCCCAATGTTGATCAATGGTGTCCCTATCAAAGGTGTCTTGGTTGACCCTACGTGTCAAGTTGATGTTATCATTGAGAAGGTCCTCTTTGTCAATGACTTAAATTGTGTGAGATACAATGAGTGTCTGCCACCATCAAGACACATGATGGGTTGTCACTTCCTCCTTTGGGGTCTACCACCTTGACAATCCAAGTAGAACCCAAGGAAATATTCTCAACCTTTGTTTTTATTCTTGAATAAAACCTCTTCAGGGTCAAGTTGGAAATCCCCTGGTTGGCATCCATGGGAGCCATCCCTTCAGTTGTGCATAAGTGCTTGAAGTTCCCCACAAGGGTACCATTCACCTGATCCAAGACACTGGTTATTTCACATAAGTGTCTTGTGGGGGATTTCTTCTTTATCATTTCTTTCCTATTCTACTAGAGCCCTTGCATCCCCAAAAGGATGTGTCATTCCTCCCTTATCAAAAGTATAACATTAGGGAAATAAACTTAAAATCTATAGTGCCTATCCCCACTTCTCCTATCTAGCCCTCTCATAAGGCTCAGTGTGCTTCATCCCCTATCCCTTCTTTTTTTCAATCTAAAGGAAAGCATGTGCCCAATGGGAAGCCTCTTCATCCACCTTGGGACTCATAACCTTCAATGGTGTCTTTTATTCCTATCTTTGCACCTAGTGCAAACAAAGGAAAGGCACCCATGTTGCCTAAGCCCAAGGTGCACCTGCCTTTCCCTATCTTGATCATCATGGACATACCTCAACCTACCATCTGATGTAAGGGAAAGAAGTCTCATAAAATTGTACCCTCTCTCTTAGCACCTCCCCCTCAGCCTTTGAGGGTGTCCTCATTTCCTCGTGTCGTCTATAGGGAAAAAAGAGGAAGGGCACTCGTGGCTAAGACAGTAGTTGTTATGTCACTCTCACCTCCTACTCCATTGGTGGGTCCCTCTCTTTTTTGGAAACAAAATTGACAACCACTCTTATGGATCAGGATACTACTGGACCCTTGCATGCTTCTGATCATAACCCATATCTTCATTAAAACTATCTTGTGTATCTTTTGAGCCTATGTCTTTTACTTCTGCTCCTAGCCCTCCTCCAACTCCCATCTCAATTGTTCTATCTATTTTTATTGCAACCTCCTCCATCTTGCTTCCATATACACTAGGATTGACCATTAGGCCTCATGCCAAGTGGTTCCAATTCTTTATCTCTCCATTGTAAGAGCCACCACTTATCACCTCTTTTCCAGATATCCCACCATTCTCCACATCAATGAACATGTTGTACACCCAAGTGGTATCTACTGTAATGATGTCCACCTAGTCTACACCAACTCCATCCCCTAATCATCACCCTAGCTTTCTTGGAGTCCTTAAGGATTCTACAGTAGATCAGAGGGCTTCTCCTTCATCCTTTAAGAGGATGTTTAAGCATAGCCCTGTGTTGGAGTTTTTTTGTCACACGTCCGCTCTGGCAGATCCTCTTTTTGTTTCAATCCTCATAATGGAGTAAGCTCTGGCTTCTCCTAAGTTCATCTGCACCCTTCTCATAAAGCTCAACAAGTCATCTTCTCCTCAACATGGGTATATTTCAAGCTATGAGAATTTTTTTTATTCTCTTGAGGAAATTTTGGTATTGATGGCAGTCTTCACACGATCCCTCTCACTCACCTCAGTGGAGCTCTTGGATGAGAATGTCAAGGTCACCAAGTCTTTGGCTCTAGCTATTGGTGGGACACCTACTGCTATCGTTATTGTGGTTCCATTGTAATCTGGACCTCCCTCCCCATATGATCAAGATTGGGAGTATAATGATCTATTGGTGGGCGACCTATGAAGGTAGCACCTGCTTCTACATCTTTAGATTAGAGCGTGTTTGTATGTGATAGCTAGTTCTTTTATTTTGATGTTGTTCCCTCCTAGAGGATCCTTTTACTCTATTGGCACTTGGAAACATGAGGTTATCTATTGTTCACCTTCTTCTATGTGTTGTCTTATTCTTCTATTTGTCATATCTTGATTTTTGACATTTGGAGATGATGCAAAGTGTTGAGGCATTTAGGCTTTCCCTCCATGTTGACCCAAATTTTTATTTTTCTTTGTCTTCATATTTTATTCTTCAAATCTGAGCCATGATTGGTCATGATGAAATATCCCTTGATAAGATGTGATCCCTATCTCTTAGTTTATATTATGTGGAGATCATGTGTCACTTGTTAGAAAGTGGCATTCTACAGATTACAAGCCACAATGTCTTTTATTTCCTTAGCATGTCTTGTGCTTCCCTCTAAGAAAAATAGTCCATCCCAAGGGGGGTTGTTGTATTTTTTTTTATCTAATCGTCTGATTGTATTTCTTAAATTATCATATTGTCTCTACACCATGAGTTTTTCCCAAAAAAAATTGATTTTTTTAAATCCTAATGTCTTCCTTTGCAAGGGCTAATCCACTATCTCATTTTCCTTTATGGAGGCCAATCCATTACCTTATCAAATCTCTCCCTATCGTATGCCTATCTATATTTTTCTCTTCATGTTAGTGCATATATAAGCCACCCTATCATGTGACTATCTAGCTTTTGCTACTCACATCAGTGCACTGTCTAGAGCCTCCCTATCATGTGACTATCTATATTTTCTACTCATACTGGTGCACTATTAAAATCACCCTATCATATCGCTATCAAGCATAACACAACTTGTCACCCATGCTTTTCTGCATCTTGCATGCTAGATGCATCTCGACAAAAAATCAAGGTTTCTTCTCTAGGGGAAACACTAAGTGAATGAAATCCTTGCATGTAAGTCAGTGATGCAGTCAAGGTCAGAGGATCCAACAAAGGACAGTCCAAGTTTGCAGCCACAACAAAGACACACAGTGGAAACACAACAACATAGAGATATAACAACTTATATCAATTCATATCCATTTCAGATTCAATTGAATGCAACATGCCGAGTTGTAAGGCCTTCCCAGTTACGACCAAATACAAAGATACAATTTAAGATCAATTACAAATCTTCTACAACACATACATTCATGATCTAAATTATTAGATCCAACAATTGGTCTTCTTTTCTAATTTGATTCCCCCCCAATATTCTACCCCTAAAATAAGAACAATTACAACTTAAATACAAAAGGAAGCCAATAGGTCGACCTACAAAACAATCATTGGAGAAACCCCTGACCCAGAATTAGGTCCACACAATCCCCAATGAGAGATCCACCTGCCACGATCAAAATTAAATCTAGAAGTCGGCCACCAGATCCAACTCCAAAATAAGCAACTCAGGAAAGGGATGACCGAGAAACAACGAGACTCGGGCAAAGAACACCCCGAGAAATAGAGAACAAAACCCAAGCGACAGAAGAAATGAACTTGGTAACAAGCATGACCGAATGGAAGAAAATGCACAAGCATGCCCGAGTGACAGAACCCGAGCATCAGAGACCAACCCAAAACAAGCATAACCGAGCGACAGAGCCCAAGCAATAGAGTACTTCTCTGAGAAACCTCTAAACAAGTTAATGAACAAAGAAGAACATATTTTTGGTCGAGCAGGATTGCCAAGGATCCTAGGATGCTCCTGCATCAGTCAAGTAAGTTCTATCTCGCATTCTCTTTTCATCATATACTTTCTAAAGTAAGGGGAAAATGTAATGTCATAAATTTGTGCCTTGGCGTAATTTGTTATTTCACAGTATCCCTACCTTAACTTAAAATAAGAAATTTCATGTCACCCTACCTTAGCTTAAAATAAGAAATTCCATGTCACCCTTCAAACCCCTTCACTTTTCCTTATCAACCACTCACTTATAATTTTGACTTCACAACCTAGACAACCCAAGATGCATGTGTGTCGCAGAGACGTTCACATGAGACACACCTATCTTATGAATTTGCAGACATGCAAAGTGCCGTTGAGGCATTACAAATTACCATATGATTCCATGACCTACCAATGCCTAGATTTTAATTTGGCCATTATATATCCATTTTGAAGCTTCATTTGACCTTCTTCACACTCTCCACATAGCTTTAGATTAATTCTTGAGCTTCTTCACTCATTATTGGCTCTCCTACACAACTTCTCCATGGGGCAATTGGTGATACCTTATCTTCAATCGTTCTTTTTGTTCGACCTTTATTTCATTGGGTTTTAATCTGGTGACTTTGGAGGGAGTCTTCTCATCTCACATATCTTTATATTTTGATAGTATATTGTAGCTTCTTGATCGTTTCTTGCAACATTGTTATATTCATTACTTATCAATATCATCTTTACAGTTATTTAACACTATTTTATCTTGTCTATATCAACTAACGCGGAGGAGGAAACAACAAAATATGGATCTAACTGATTCAATTATCCAAACAATCACCCAAAATTTTCCCTTATTTGCATGTGTGCAATTACGTTGGATGAAGAAGTGGAGTGATTCATCAACCTTAATTTTTAGTGAGTTTCTTTTGGTTGTATCTACTTGTACTATCTCTATTTATCTGATTTAGTTGTCATTTTCATTTTATGCTATTATTTTGATTTCATTTTGATTATTATAATTAGTTTTCTTATTTCTGTTTCTTTCTCTTTACTCTACCCATACAAGACAAACGTGTGCCACATATACAGATGCAGAGAGCATCGATGGTGATCTTTTGAATCTGCATACTTTTCTATCTCTATCTTTAAACATAAAAATAGAGGCTCATAATCTAATGGTTAGATTTCATTCAGTACCCCAAAACAATATATCAACCCAATATAACTTGCAACTTAGGAATTCGCAACTTGCTGTTCATACAGACAGTTTTGATACCAGTCCACTCTGTAACCTATAAATCACAAACCTGAAAAAAATTTTAAAATCTCTTTGGTGAAAGGCTGAGTAATTGGGTTTCTTAACACATATTTCAAAATCAAGGAAATCCAACGGTGAAAATGCATTTTATGGTCTCTGCACCGAGACCTATTTTTTGCAACAAAATAAAACTCACACAAACCCAACTCAACTCAAGAAACCCGATTCATCTCATCATTAAATTCTTTCAATAAAAACCCAAAATAAGAAACTTACAGTAAACAATCCATAGAGAACTATGGAACCGATTGTAGGAGATATAAATAACGTGACTCAACAAAATCTGAAACATAATTGATCGACTCTAAATAAATACATTTCATTAAAAAACCAAGGAATACAAAATATTAATGGCTCTCTGGCTGGAGGCCAGAGAGCCCAATTCTTTGCACTCTTCTATTCTATATCCCGTAACCTACTCTCTCTCTCCACTATATCCCCCATTCAATTACATTTTGGCCCATTTATATTCTCTTGGGCGGTTACATTTTAAGTCTAAATAAAGAGATTATTTGAACGGTTACAAACTGTCCTATGATCCTTTGAATTCCCTTTTGGCATTTTCAGTTACAAATGTCATATGATGCCTTTTTTGAATACATTACAAGGTAGGTTAAAACAATTTACTGAACATGGTTTGATGAGATTTTAAAATGACTTCAATATATCAATAAATGTTCCACGGTCAAGGTGCCCCTACACCATACTCCTGAACGTTAAAACTTTCCATGTCCCATGGGAATGCTTGGTGAGAATCTACAAATATTTGTGCCTCTTTGTCTTCAATGGATTACTGAATCGATGCCTCTGCTACTTTCTCTTTCGCTGTCAAATGAATCCCATCAATTGAGTTTATGTTGGTCGCCTTCAATGGTGCTTCTGCCATTGCACAGTCCACTCGTCCATGCTGCTACACAACTTTTGTCCCTCACTTGGGAGTCCCTTCATGCCTCTCTCCCCAAGACTGTTGGTGACACACAAGACCATCTCCCATGGCCTTTGGTAGACCTTCTTTTCCACCCACTGCAGTTGAATAAACCGGCACCAATCTGCAACCATAAACTGCATAAAAACAATCTGAAATAAATCCAACATAGGGCTAGGTCCTGGTGTGAATCCTCACTCTCAAGAGCTTCTATCTCTGATACCACTTGATGTAGAGAGCATTGATGGTGATATTTTGAATTTGCATACTTTTCTATCTTTGTCTTTAAACATAAAAATAGAGGCTCATAATCTAAGGGTCAGATTTCATTCAGTACCCCAAAACAATATATCAACCCAATATAACTTGCAACTTAGGAATTCACAACTTGTTGTTCACACAGACAGTTTTGATACCAGTCCACTCTGTAACCTATAACTCGTAAACCTGACAACATTTTTAAACTCTCTTTGGTGAAAGGTTGCGTAATTAGGTTTCTTAAAACATATTTCAAAATCAAGGAAATCCAATGGTGAAAATGCATTTTATGGTCTCTGCACCGAGACCTATTTTTTGCAACAAAATAAAACTCACACAAACCCAACTCAACTCAAGAAACCCGATTCATCTCATCATTAAATTCTTTCAATAAAAACCCATAATAAGAAACTTACAGTAAAAAATCCATAGAGAACTATGAAACTGATTGTAGGAGATATAAATAATGCGACTCAACAAAATCTGAAACATAATTGACTGACTCTAAAGAAATACATTTCATTAAAAAACCACGGAATACAAAATATTAATGGCTCTTTGGCTGGAGGCCAGAGAGCCCAATTCTTTCCACTCTTCTATTCTATATCCTGTAACCTAGTCTCTCTCTCCACTATATCCCCCATTCGATTACATTTTGGCCCATTTATATTCTCTTGGGCGGTTACATTTTAAGTCTAAATAAAGTGATTCTTTGAACGGTTACAAACTATCCTATGACCCTTCGAATTCCCTTTTGGCATTTTCAGTTACAAATGTCATATGATGCCTTTTTCGAATACATTACAAGGTAGGTTAAAACAATTTACTGAACATGGTTTGATGAGATTTTAAAATGACTCCAATATCAATAAATGTTCCATGGTCAAGGTGCCCCTACACCATATACGTCCTATATATGCACTATCATCCTTGACCAGTGCATGTGTTCAAGGCAGTGAGATCGTGGACTTAGATAGTTAACCATGATAGTTCACTTTTATGGTTTTTGGTAGTTAAAATATCAGTATTTTCTAGTTGCTTTCAATTATTTAAGTTTTATGTATTTTGTGTCTTAGTATATCTTAAATCCTTCATCCATTACTTTGTCTTGATCCCCTAGCTCACTAGAGTGCTAGTAGATGTCAGGTGACACAAGAGACTGTTCATCCTTTGAGGTTTTAATCGATCTTGAGGATGGTGAACTTTTCCTTCTCCACATGTGTGTGTGTGTGTGTTCTTTATAAGTCTTATTCTTCTTAGTACTTACAAAATATTTTAAAGTAAGATTCCAACATTTTTTTAAATGTAGGCTAAAATTCATAAATATCTTATAATTGATATTATAGAAATCCTTAAAATTTAATAATATTTTAGTTTAATCTTTGATCTTTTGATACAAATCTAAATGTGTTTTATATTGCAATTGTTTTATATATATGTATCTTATTTTCTTTTAAATCATGTATAAACATTTTTAATTAAAAAATAAAAAAATAATTATATTTTTTTAGGAAGTTCAATTTTAAATTATAAAGATATTGGCATGGTGATAAGTAGGAGATATTTTTCATACAAGTCATATTGTGATCTATTGTTATTAGAATTCAATTGTGAATTTTTTGAGTCAAACTCATTGACCAGTGTTTCATGAATAGTGAAGTACAAGAACCCACCTATCATGAGAATGAATAGAACACTTAGCACTCATTGCATCTAGGTGATGTTCACATAGGTGAAGCATTGGACCTACCTAGGATGTCACCCATCCTAGTACTACTCTAACTCAAGCGCACTTAACCATGAAGTTTCCTCAAAGGTTAAGCCATCTTAGCTTGCTACCCCATTTGCAAACACTAGTAAAATTTACCCTATTTTTCGACAAGGATTAGTCAAATTTTTGAGACCCATTGGTCGAACCGATGACAAAAACTATCGTCAAAATTTTTCCGTCGCTTATTCGACAGGAAAAGCAATAGTCAAGATATCGACCTTCATAGTGGTTGAATTATCGACTGAATCTTTGTCTAAAAAATTGCTTGAAGCTGGAAGAATTGCAGATCAAACCTTTTATCTAGGCGACCAACGTTCGTCTCAATTGTGACCACCGTTGGTCGCCTTGAACATCTAACACATAGCAGTCTCATCGAAACATCAAACACAGAGCGACCAACATCGAAAAAGCGACCAATACTAATTTTTGGTTTAATATATATATATATATATATATATTATAGAATGATCCAAATAAAAAAAAATATACAACGTAAATATAAAAATGGTACACACAAGCTCAATGTTTTGATCTCATAAAGGTATAATAATAAAATCCCCAAATATGAAAGCTCCTATGGTGCCACGCGTGCTTCTCTGCCTATGCAGTCAATCAATGAAAACCCCCTCAGTAATCACACATCTTCCATGTGTCTCTTAGCATTGATTAAATAATG
>MU227312.1:1281740-1297149 GCA_018584345.1 Thuja plicata
TTGTATCCAAGTCCTTTAGAATAGGCTTGGGAATCCATGTAGCTTTTGATTTTCCTTTTCTTTTGGATGATGTAGAACGCAATTCGTCCATGATGGATTTAGGAACCCATATTTTCTTTGATGTTATGCTTTGCTTGGATTTAGAACGCAATTCGTCCATGATGGATTTAGGAACCCATATTTGTTTTGATTTTATTCTTTTCTCAGTGGACCTTGGTGGTCTCTTGAATATTTCATTTTTATTTGTAATCACATGTCGATTAGATGGGACATAGTGATCTTCATATGTACATGGATTCTTGAATTTTTTATTTCTTCGTTGCACATCCAAGTTGCTTCCAAAAGACTTGGGGAGTGTGGATGAATATGACTGATATGACTGGTTCATATGGATGGGTTGATAAGGATATTTCAAGGATGTATGTCTTTGTTGATCTTGATAGGGAATATGGTAAGTGGATGGAGGGATATAAGGACCCAATATAGATGTAAGGGCAGTTACTCACCAGCAAATTGCAGATGACATTCTTCTTTTTGGTAAGGGCGTCATTGGGGAGGCTTTACAAATTAAGAAAACCCTTGACAATTTGCATTAACTTCAGGAAAATTTTCCAATAAAGACAAGTCTCTAATTTTCTTTTTTCATACAAAGAGGAAGATCCAGCTTCAAATAACAATGGTCTCGGATTTCAAGACTGGATCTCTCTCGTGTTCTTACCTAGGAATCTCAATTGACAAAGCTATGAGAACTTCATCAATTTGGAAACTTATCGGTGAAAGAATGGATAGGAGAATGGTATCATGGAAATCCAAATGGTTATCATGGGCAGGTAGAATTGTTATTGTTAAAGCTACTTTGGCAGCTATTCCCATTTATCTGATGTCCTGCATTGCATTACCAATGGGTAGCTATATGGACATTGTCAAAAAACTCAATAAATTCTTCTGGAAAGGCACGAAAACCAAAATATAATTTTCCATGATTTCATGGGATAAAATATTTAGTCCAGTGGAGGCAGGGACATAGGAATCAAAAACCAACTTTGGCAGAATCAGGCTCTTAGAGAGAAACTTTATTGGAAAATTCTCAAAGAACCAAATCTCAAATGGGTAAGGATTATTAGAGGGAAATACTTCCACAACCTTATTGATGTTGATTTTTCTAGAGTCAGGGAATTCCCTAGGGGATCCATAATTTGGAATTGTATTTCAAGATCTAGGGGCACTATTGAGGATCACATCTCCTGGAACATCAAAGATGGGAGTAGATCTATTTTCTGGGATGACTCATTGGGGGGGGGGGGTACCCTAGCATAAATAAAATTTTGGGTTCAAATAGAATTAGCAAAGTGTGCTCAGATCAGTGGGGGGTCTTTCTTAAATATTACTTATCACCTTCCTCAGTGAGCAATGAAGTTGGTTCTTGGCATTGGCATCATTTTCCAGAACTCAACTTAGACCATATGGAATTGGAACATCTTATCAAGATTATTGAAGATATATTCAATCTTCTCAAATAGGGAAATGATGAAATCATTTGTAATGGTTCAAAATTAGGGATTTATAATGTGAAGGATGTATATAAAATTATTTTAGGTGTCCCCCTACAAACCCAATCCCAAAACTCCAGAAAACTATTTTGGAACAAGGTATGTCTCTGAAGGCAGGCTTATTCTCTTGGGCAGAAATCCGGGGCAGAGTCCTCACTGCTGATTGGCTCAAGAAAGTCAGATACCATGGCCCTTCAATTTTCACTTTATGCCATAACAACAAAGAAGACACAAATCATTTGCTTCTCACTTTCTCCTTTGTAGCAAAATGCTGGCAATGGCTTTGTGCAAAACTAGGTTGGTCATCAGCTCTTCCCTGAGACATTTTATCTCTTTTCACATCATGGACCCAACCTTTTAAGGAAAGCCTTTGTGGTAATCTATGGGTTATCTCTCCTTCCATTTTGATATGGGAATTATGGAAAGATATAAATAGAAGGATATTCCAAGACAAATCAATGGATATAGCTTCTCTACTCAACAAAATTGAGGCAACTATTTTTGAACTAATGAATTCTTGCATCCAATCTCAATGTGCACAACATAAGTACTATACTAGTTGGGAAAATAAAATGTTAAAGTGTTGATTTGGTCTTAAGTCTCCTACAATATTAGGCAGAGGAATGAAAGCAAGTGCAAGGCTTAGAGAAAATTGTCTCTGGTCAATCCCCCCTCAGGATTGGTTCAAATTGAACTTTGATGGGGCCTCTAAGGGTAACCTAGGTCCTTCAGGGGCTAGATGTATTATTCATTCTAGTGAGGGTAAGGTAATTTCAAAATTAGAAAGACCTCTGGAAATAGACACAAGTAACATGGCAGAATTTAAAGAATTACTTTTTGGATTGTCACTTGCAATTGAACTGAAATTGGGTAAACTAGAGATTGAAAGCGATTCTATGATTATGTTAAATGCAGTTAGAATCCACTCTACCCCAAATTGGAATTTTCAAGAAAATCTAGAGGTCATTCTAAATTTGGTAGATAAATTTGAATCTACAATGGTCAATCACATCTTCCGCGAAGGCAACACTTGGAAGACGAGCTAGCGAATCAGGCAACATTGTGCATATCCCTCAATTACACTTGTACACCCTCAGTGGATTTAGAATTAGAATGAGCTTACATAGATTTTAATTCAAATTCCAAACAGTACTAAAAATTTCAAATTTTGAGTTGGAGCGGAAGGTGGATTCTTTAAACAATAATTTTGATAACTCTTCTCTTTTTTCTTCCCCTTCTTCGAAAGATGTAAAGTCATCATGAGGTGCTGACAAGGAAGAGGATGGCTAGGAGACCCTTGATCCTCCAGTATTAGGCAGTTAAGAGTGTTTTAATATTCTCAGACTCACAAGAGCCAAAAATTTTGGTGTCCTTGGCTTCACTTCAACACTATTGAATCTTGTGACATCTGGAGGATTCCTGCGTAAAGTTCTTTAGATTTGGCATTGGCCAAATATTTTTTGAGATAATTTTTCTTTAGTTTTAGGATGTATGGGCTATGACCGGAGGTTTTATTTCTGGTTCTTTCCTCTTGGTACGCTCTTAAACCAGGTTTGATATATATTTATTACAATTAATAAAGTTTATCTCGGCTTCAACCCCTTATTCATAAAAAAAAAATCAAGTAAGAAAATCATTGTATATGAATTTATATCAAACAAATGCATATGGGTTAAAACCCAATCATATTTTTTTCATGGAAAATTTTGATTGTATTTTTTTGAATTAAAACCATGTATGTGTTTAGGCTTGGGAGCTTCATTTTTCTCCTTTTGCTATTTTTTTATTCCAATTTGGCTTCTCAACTTCATCATCGATAGGTTTACGTATTATCAAGTGGATATTTGTAAAAACACCATCATAATTTTGCACGCCTCTTGAGATTTCTAACCATATATTTTTTAGATTTGAACAACATTAACATATTGATCTTTAATTTTTTTCAACAATGTAGTAACCTTTCATATGATTGTATCTTGTTTTGTGTCCTGGACCTTTGATTGATCTTTATGTGTGTGATGGTTCCTTGTGGTATTTTAGTTATAGATTACTCATGATGTTTGTTTTAGACTTCTTGTGATGACATTGATTTTATATGCTATTTTGGTCACTTGGATGTTATGAGATCAGTGCATATATTTTCCTTATGATATAAATGATGGTTATTTACATGTTTATGATTTAATAATGTACTAACCCATGTATCTACTAATGTTTTGATTATTTCTTTATGTTGATCATGTGTGACGTGTTTGTATGTTGAGGGACAAAGTCATGTTACTCACTTGTGAGGCCCACACGATGTCTCGAACCCCCTACATTGACTATTACTATTTGACATGATGTATATGTATATATCTATATGCACATGCTTCATCATCATGATGCAGGTTTACAGGTACAAAGCATCAACTCCACATGAATTTGTAGGTCTAAGTGTGCCTTCACATTCTTGATGGAGTTGAGAGGCAGATGTAATGCTTCGGAAGGAATCCCACCGAGTGAGAAAATCAACCACAAAGGAACTAGACTCCATCGAGAAAAATCTTACCTGATGAACTACCTTTCAAGTAGACTTTCTCCACACAACTACTCCCAAAAGGGATATGGCATTAAGGCCCAATAAATTTGACTTATCCCTAGCCATCATCCTATGTCAGGATGATTTTGACTTGAGTTACCCCTTTTGGGATTGTTGGGATGACATCACCAAGTTTCCCTTAACCCCTTGCTTCTTGTATTTGAGTTTGAGTGTGGTCATGTTGTCTTTTGGTCATTTCTATTTTGATGTTCTATCATGGCATCGTGTTTAATTATTGGATTTAGGTAATCATTAATACATATTTAAAAGTGTTATTATTAGTAGTATTAGTATCTTAATGTAATTTAATTAAGGTTGAAATATATTATTAAGAAAATATTAAATAGCGTTAATCATTATTGATATATTAATATAACTTAAGTATTGTTTTAATGTGATATTAAATGTTATTAGTTATCATTATTAATGATAAATTAATATAAATTAACTAATATTAAAGTATATTATGAGGTAAGATTAATTTATATCAATTTTATTAAAAATATTATTAAATATTCTTTTTATGTTAATTAATAAAGTACAAAATAAGGAATGTGTAATGTTTATATGGATATTGCCTTTTTATGAGTAAGTTAACTTGTCATTTTCATTGATAATTACTATTTTCTTTTTGGGAGTTTTCTCGTGCATGGTTTTTTAGGATTTTTTAGGTTTTGATTTCACGATAAGGCCTCGTTTGGTTGCGGGAATTGACCTGGAATTGGCATAAACAAATTCTTATTTTATCAAATCCTCAGTTTGGCTGTGCAAAACAAAATTGGAAGAGGGAGATGGATATGCTCATTTTGACCCAAAATGAGCATATACATCTTCCACTTGAAAAAGTGGAATTGGAATTTGAGGGCCAAATTCCTATTTTTTCAATCCCCATTTTGAAACCATTTTGGGTCTGCATGCAAACAAATAAACATTTGGGGTCTGCGTGAAAACAACTAAAAACCATTCCCATAATCTCACGATGAAGGGATCGACTTCAAAATAATTGAATGTTATTTGAATCCCTGGTATAGAAGGTTGAATCTCTGATAACAGAGAGGAGAATATCAGATAATCAAGAAGGTTGAATCTCAGATCTAATTGTGTTAAGTCATAGTATGATGTTGCAATGTTGTACAATGATATGGTGATAGCTATAGTTGTTTTATTCTTGGTAATGGGATTCAGGGATTTATCAAAACATCAATAGAACAACATGGCTGCTAGAAATGGTATTGCTAATGTTCTTGTGTCACCGTGTTAGGTTAGTAACAAGAATAGATGTGTTAATTTAATTTATAGTGACTGTTTTCTTATTCATCTCTAAATTTGTATCTCAAAGATTGTACTATCTTGTTCATATTTGGGTATTTCCTAAAAAATATGACAAAATGATGTTTTATGTTTAAGTGGCTGCTAGACAACAGAATACTACCGCTTTTATATACTTTTTAGTGGACATATTTTCCCTCTTTTATATTTGATAATAACTGACTCTAAACCCACTTCAGAGAAAAATCACCACTATCAATTGAGTTAGTCACTCACAACTATACTCTCTGCATTCAAGGTGCAGCTACCTTCTAAAATGATCAATCCTTAATTCCTTTTATTTCAAAGAATAATTTTGGTTGATACTTTTAACCAGAAAGTACTAAAGGAAAAAAAATTTCATTATAAGATTATAAAATAAATGCTACAGGATTATCATAAATTCAAGTGATCACAAGCCAAATAACTTGAGACTAACAGGAACAATATTTCAGAATCGATCTTAAAGATTAACTTTCATATGCAAATTACTGAAGAAACTAAATAGCATACACACAGATCATAGTAACATGTAATCTTAGTCCAACTAAAATCAAATATACACATTCCACTTAACAAAAAGATCAAAGAAACACCAGAATATGTTATATAAACCAACTAATACTATATTCATATGCAATCCAGTTTAATCAGTAAAAGAAAAAGACCAGAATCGGCCTTTCAATTTAAAATTTAAAGATGTCCTTTTTTAACCAAAGAGACGACCCTAACTGAGTCATGAAATTTAACATAAACAACCACGCAAGGCATAATCACTTTTTAAAAAACTAACTTTTTCAAAGTCTAGCTGAACTTTATCTTTAAAAACCAACTAAGCAAAACATAGTAAAACTTGGGAACTATTTTTGGACACGATCCACTAAGAATCTGGGGTGGTGGAATCTTCAGACTAATTAGGGGCATGTGCAGCTTTCCGCGTGACACTTCATTCCTCATATGTAGCCAAGAAATCAGCTATAACCTGTTGGTTAGGCAGTTTGATAGCTCCAATCTGCTATTTCCATATCTTCTGGTCAATCTGAACATGTACCAATTTATCCTTGCATACCTCTAGATGATCACAACTAATTATCAGGATGAAGTCTACTCAGGCTATGATTGATCAATCCTTTATTTCCAAATTCTATCTCTTTCAGGGCTTTCATTTTTCCTCTGAGTGACATAATCACTTGATCTTCCCATCTATTTGGATTTTCTGCATTTTCCATTATCTTAACATCAAGGAACTTGAGATCATTGTTGGTGATGTCGTTGAGGCAATTGAGTTCCTTCTGCAATTTTGTTAACTCATGTATTCGTTATTCCACAATTTTTTTCCCCCACTCCATGGTTACTTTGGATATAAACAAAAAAAATTCATCAGCACCTGGTATTGGTTTCTCTAAAAGGAACTTGGCTATATCGTAGGTGTGAACTTCTTCCATCTTAGTAATTTCATCATCCCATTTGTTTGTTTCTTTAACCAAAGTAGTAATATATATTTCTAACTCTTTTGAGACCATAATAGCCCGATGATGTGTCTTATCAAGGCTGGAAACATAATTCACTACGTCTTCGGTGACTTTATCTATCCAATCATAGAATTTATTTGATACTGATCTATCCCTATTCACTTGGTCTAAGAATTTTTGTCTTGAAGAAGACCTGACATCAATTGAAGGAGACATATGTGACAAAGATAGGATTCTGGAGTGCATGAATGTATTCATCCATAAGCTTCAAGGACTTCTTAAGGGATTTATTTTCTCTCCAATCTTTCCAGATTATCTGACTAATCTTCTTGTTTCTTGATTCAAATAATTTCATATCAACAGACCTAGTTGCTTGGACAACATCCACTTTTTCAATATTGAAGTCTTGTTGGAAAACTTCATCACTATTCTTGTTAGTAGAAGGTTTAAAAATGTCTGCAATCCAGTGCCCTGTATCTTCATCTACATCAATTAATGCTTCATTCTTGGGCTTCTTATTATTAGGTGTCTTCCCAAGATATTTACTCACCATATCCCTAGCTGGTGTAGATACTGAAGCTATGTTGTGTTTCTTACTCACAGATAACTCAAGCCAATTTGGAGCCTTTGTGCTACCCTTCCTTTGGAGTGTCTAATAAATTGAAGGATCACCCAAAACTAATAAATCTCGTCAGGCTACTTCTATTTTTTCATTTTCACCTTTTGTCACTAGATTTCCTTTCACCTTATCCATAACTAATTCTTTTTCTTGCTTATTCACCCTCAAGATCTACCACAATGTGAGGTACTTTAGTGGACTTGTTTTTCTTCTTACTCCTTAAGAGTGTAATCCTCATAGTTGGTTGTATAGGAGCATGCTTTTCCTCTTTAGGAGAGATCGTTGTTTTCAGCTCCAATTCACCCGCAGGAGACAATTGTTCAATCACGTTGGTACATGGGGGTGGGGTAATAGCTCTTGAGGATATTGGATCATCTTTGAGCTTTTGTTTAGCTCCTTTAGATTTCTCCTTCTTCTTGTCTTTCAACCACTATTTTGATCTTCGTATAACATTATGAGTTCTGGCTCCAACATCATCCTCTTCCCGTTTTCTCCAATCAATCTCTAGGATGGGTGTGCATTCAACCATCTCTGCATATTTGGGGTCTAGAACATCCTCATCTTTATCAGCTTCACACCCTTTAACATCAATTGGTATCTTCAGGGTAACAATTTGTTTTAGTGTGAATCTAGACCAAAGTATTTTTCTCACTTCATACTCATATGTGTAGTCATTTCAATAATCTTCTAACTCAGGTTGATGGAGGAACGTTGGGTCAACATGAAAATGATTTGCAATGAAGTTCTTGCTGTCAAAATAAATTTTGGTTTGGTATGACCTTAGATTCACTTCTTTAAGTTCAATTTCTAGACCTGATATGCCTTGCATGAGTTTACATCGGTAATGACTGAGTTCAATTGGAAAGAGGCATCCAATTCCCCTTTTGGGCTTGTACTTCTTTTCAATTGGAACCAATTGTCTGCAGACCTCTATCACCATGTATTTATCTAGGCAATATCTAGGTAATCTTAAAGGTTATCCACTAAAACCCCCAATTCTTAAATAGGAAAATCTTGGAAATTGAATGTAAAAACTCTCATAGACCTTTATGAATTCAACGACCTCTTCAGACATTCTATGATTTTATTTGCCTCTTAATTAAAAAAAAAATTGGCCAAGAATACATCTTGAATTTTCCTAAAATTATCATAATTTATTTTCTTTTGCAACAAAGGGTAATATTCAAATATATTCATGTATTCTATGAGGTGGACCCTCCCAGTCTCTGAAACAAGCCAATATATAGAAAAGGTATGAATACATGTAAAAAATGGCTTCATGTGCCACCTGAGATAACTCTTCAGGTAGCTGGTCTGCTATGATTTTGGCCCAATCAACATACCTTCATTTGCAAAGAATATCCTTGATAAAAATGTAGATCCAATCCTCCCAGAAGACATCTTGTGGTTTCCCTTTACTCTATTCAGAAAGCTAACCATGTCTCGCACGTCCTCAATCAAATGATCTTTCTTCATAGGCCTAGGTAAGTGAGATCCTCCCTTTTCTTCAAAATTAGCCTATTCTTTGGAAATACTTCAATCCCCATAGGTCTCCGTAGGATGAATCCTCAAAGCTTCCAAAACTACTTATCTGTTAATACACACCAACACATCACCAAGGAAGGTGCGAATGCACCTATCAACTTTGTCATATATGTTATGGCACTCCATCACCAGCTCTAGGCAAGGCATTACTTTAGGAAACCCTATGGCTTCTAACAGTCCACTCTCTGCAATCTTAGTTGTCATTGATCCAGCATTAAATTTTCTAAACCTGCCCATTAACTCTCCTAAATTGATGTCTACTAAGAGCGTGTCTCCCATTTCTAGAAGACAGCTGGTGATGGACTGGACTTATTTTATCTCAAGGCTTTTAATTTAGAATAAGGCATGACTGAACTAGAGGAGAGCTCTAAGTAGATAGCAGATAAAATAGAAATACTTGGGGAAACTTAATTTTCAGAACAGGTAAGCTTCAAATTAAGAAAGAGCTAGAGGGTTTTTTTGAAACTCGTCATTATTCCTACACACAGCTTTTGAGAAGAGAAATTACCTCGCCTCCACTTCATCTTTTTTTGCAGCAACCAAGAACTCGTGTAGAGAATGATAAAAAATGGTAAAGAAGAAGTTGTTTAATAAAAAATATATCTTGGTTGTTCCACCTTTATTTATGGAAACTTGCCTTGATCTAATGACACCCATTATCTTTTAATGTGAATGACACTTCACATGTACACCACTCTTTATGTGCCTATTTCTCTCATCATGAAGCATTTAATACTTGTCTTTTCAGTCACTTTTGCAATAATGATTTGAGATTTTGCATGAGCTATTCAGATTCCACATTTTTCAACATCGAACTTTGAACTTTGAACCATGGAAAAGGGATTCAAAGTTCAGATTTCATTATGCTTTCAATAATTGGGCTGACCAATGCATCTGGGACCCATAGAATAACACGGCCGAGGGGACCCTTGAAATTTGAACCAAAATTTCTTGATTTTCAAGTTCAAGGGTCACGATGCAGAAAGAATTTCACCAACAAGTATAAAGGCAGCAACAACATGTTACTCAGAATCAAGTGATCTCTGAACTTTGAAGGTTCAAGGTTCAAGGTTCAAGATGCGCAAGAGAAAATGACTAATTTTTACATAAGTTCATATTTTAAAGGGAAACCTCAAAACCATGCAACAATATTGTTCGCTAATACTATATTCAACTGTGGGGAGATTCTTATCTATCTAGTTTGATTCATTTAGTCTACTTAAATATTCAAATCACTAAGATTAAAGTACTCTGTAGAATTATGTTAGACACTCAAAGATATGGGCGATTGGTATTGCCCTTGTTATTTTATTCTACCTAGGCCATTGCCTTCATCATTGAGAGATGCTTGGTTTGGAGCCTTCCCAGTTAGTAACTCTAGAAGCAGCATGCCAAAGCTATAAACATCATATTTTTGAGTGACCTTACGAGTTTTGACTATCTCTGGAGCTCTGTAACTAGCAATTCGATTTGCAGCAACAACAGAACTAAACAATGGCACAAGAACAAAGTCAGAGACACGGGCATCTAATTCACTAGTTAATAGGACATTGGATGATTTAATGTTTCCATGGGTGAATTTCCCTCCACCTTCTTCATGGATATGTGAAACACCTCTTGTTGCAGCCAAGGCAATCTGCATTCTAGTTTCCTAATTCCAGTTTCAAATTCCAATTCCAGTTTCAAAATGTGGAACCAGACGGAGGAAATGCATCTTCTCTCTCATATTCCGGGTCAACCAAATGGTCCAAACTATATTCCAAAAAAGAAAAATCAGAATATCAAATCCATGGTTTGACCATTTCTAGCATTTGATCAAATTCAACATTTTTAAATTATTGCAACCAAACGGGGCCTAATAGAATTGGATGACATTGGGTTTTGAGGAATTTCCTAAGCTTGTGTTGGTGATTTTAAAATTTAGGGATTTAGATTTAATGGTGGTTTTGGACGCTCAATTTGTGATCTTTGATTCAACTCATTTTTTGGTTATTTGATTCGTGTTTTCTTTTTGAGGTATGGATCTAGTTAACATATTTTCTATTATTTGATTTAAACCTTTTTTTGGCAAAATATAAATGTCAAATCTGCATTTGGTTTTCATGTTTTATCATTGTTTGGTATCGAGCTTTATCCACCTCTTTGGTGTTTTGTTTTGTTGTAACTAGCACATATCTGTAAGTTTTATTTGTTGCTTCTTGTTCAGGTTTTGTATCACCTTGGTTTGATGTCTTTCTCAGATGTTCCATGTTTGATTTTGGAGCCAAAGGGAGGCATTTTTATTTCATTTCCTTATTGGAACAATTTTCCTTTGTTCTCGTCTCCTTAGGCATTGATTTTTTTTTTAAAATATAATTCTTAACACTAAAAAATAAAAATAAAATAATTTAGTTAGGTTTGATTTAGATAATTATAATATCATCTAACAATTTGATAAATAGGTAAGTTAAGTATTGTATTTGATTATTTATTGTTAACATTTAGTTAAGTTTATATCAAGAATATTTTAAACTAGATTTTAATTTTAATATCAATTTAGTAAATTTGTTAAATGGTTAAATAAATTATTCTGTCAATATTTAGTTGTGTGAACTGAAATATTTACATTAGGACTTCAAATTTATGGTCACTCGGGTACTCATTACATATAAATTTTATTATTATTTTGGAAATGTGTTATTAAATATTTTGTTGGATATTGGAGGCTATGGGTTTGTTTTAATTATTATCTTAGCCCTTTGATTGCAACTATTTTTTTTATGATCTTGGTCAATGATTTATTTAGGCTATGTGTGCATTGCATGTTGGAGACTAATTGGAGAAATATAAGTTACATAGGGATCTTATTTACATTCTTAGTTTAAAACTTATGGTATGGATCCAAACTTGGAAATATTTATGAGTTTTGATGTTTTGGTTATTGGCACGTGGTTTGGAACCAAAAAGGGATATAATGATGCTCTTGGTTTAGTTGAAATTCATTTGGATAATTATGGATTTATGTGGTCTTATTATGATATTGAGTTCTATGGTCTTTTACTTTTTTAAGTTTTTACTTGGGAGGATTATTTAGGAGCATGGCTAGGGGAGTTGCTTGCAATGGGGTTCGAGGCCCTAAGTTGATGTTAGGATAACCCATTGTTGAGTAGATAATCGAGTGATAACTTAACTAGATAAACTTAGTTGGGATTACACATTAATCAAGATAATATGTATCAGTGCCCATGACCTTGAGTGCTCATACAAACTAAGGATGGGTTCAAGAAGGCCTAGTTGTGTGTTATTATTAAATGGAGCCTAATCAGACTCTAAGGTTTATTTTTCCCCACTTTTATCTGTTAGGATTGGATAATACTGAGAGGGGGGGTGAATTAGTATTATAGTACTTTATTAAATTCTTCAACCATTTTTATATCAACCATAGACTTGCAGTAAAGAAAAGAACATAAGAAAATGACACAATACTCATAAAACCATACTTATTTTTGAGGAAACCTTGGCCAAGGGAAACCTCCGGTGGGGACGGTACCCACAAGCATGCACTAAAGTATAATTTCCATGTAAGGAGACCTAGCCCTATTAGGAGCTGAATATTACTTAGTACATTTCCTTGTTAGAGGAATAACAACCCTGTTAAAGGTTCACAACACCCTGTTAGGGGCCAACTGAGCTTACAGCTCTTATAATATATTTTAGGTTACAAAGTGTTCTCGGTCATGAGCAAAACAAGAAACACTAGTGCTTAGATAGTTCCTTTATATTATGAAATAAAGGAGGGGGAAAATTTATTCAAACTGAAAGAGAAACAAGAAAAAATAGAGAAAGGGCATCAAATGGCCCTATCAAGATCAACCAAGTGATCAAATTGATGGGACAAGCCCATCAGAAGAACAGTCTTATCAACAATGTTCCAATTACACATATGGTCAGAAGCCCACATTGCCAAACAATCAACAGCACTATTCCATTCCCTGGGAATATGAGTGAAAATAACAGACTCCAAAGAAGTACACAAATTATGAATCTGGTTTGCAATCAAAGCTAACTAACAACTAACAACTTCAGAATGTTGCTGATTCAAAAGATGTATCACCACTTGAGAGTCGGATTCATAGATAAGCCTTCTCCAACCAAGGTCACAAGCATTCTTCACGGCATACAAAATAGCCATGGCCTCCATCAGGTTGTTAGTGTGATGACCTTTATAAATTGAAAATAGAAATTGAACATCCCCCGTACTATCTCTACCAACACCACCAATACCAACAGGGCCTGGATTGCCCTTGGAAGACCCATCCGTGTTGATTTTAAGAACACCCTGCGGAGGGGCACTCCACTTCCCCACCCTATTTATCTTTTGCAAGGGATGTCTAGACATCTTTCTTAGCAGTTTTCCATGTGAGGGGGGAATATTCAGGTGATTATTGAAAATATCCTCCCCTGGTTCCATGGTCTCATAAATGTCACATTTTGCAAAAATAGTTTCCCCCAAAGAATGGAGAATTTTCCACCATAAGTGAGGAAACTCTAAAAAATCATCCTTAAAGATACGATGGTTCCTCTCCAACCAGATATGCCAAATAATAAAGGAGGGTCCAAGAGTCCAGGCAACTTGAAGAAATGAAGTCTTCACAGGAGCCTTATCCCAGTGAGCAAAGAATTATGCTAGTGAGGAAACATGCCAACAGGATTGGTTCCACACATTCCACCAAGAGTGCCAAATATGTCTAGTGAAAGAGCATTGGAAAAAGAGATGAGAGATATTTTCTTCACTAGTTTGACATAAAACACACATTGAGGGTCCATGGAAGCCACACTTGCATAAATTATCCCATGTAAGGCACCGGCTATGGACCACCAACCACATAAAAAAATTGCATTTGGGCCAGGAAAACTTGTACCAGACTTGCTTCCACCAAGGCACCTGGATGTCCCCCAATGTTTGCCGAAGAAGCTCAGCATATCCTACAGACACTGAAAATTTCCCAAACAAATCCTCGTTGTCCCACGCAAGAACACCATTACCAACCAAAGTAGTACACTCATGAGACTACAAAATTTGAAACAACTCCTTCCTATTCTCCTCAGAACCTCCTAGAGGCCATTCAGAAGGGTGTTTCCAACGAAAGGAAGGAGCAAAACCTCTAACACACCCTATCTTATAAAAATCAACTGTGTCCCAACCAGCAGCACTAAAAATTTGATAGAGGGAATGGAGCTATGGATGAGTGGAAAGGATAGGAGGGTGCCCATCCCAAGAGTCAAGCCAAAATAAAGCTTGTGATCCCAAATGAAAAATCCAAAAGAGACCATCTTTAAACAACTGAGCTCCAAACTTTAGTGTATTCCAAATCATGGATCCTCTCCCTTCCAGAGGAAAGTGGTGAACTTCAACCACATTAATATCTGGAAAATACTTATGGGTGAGAATACGAGCCCAAATTTGATGCTGGTTAGTACACCAACGCCAATAAAGATTTGTAGCGAGAACCTGTCCATTTAAAATAGCTGATCATAGGCCAAGGCCACCCTCCTTCTAAGGTCTACACACTATTTCCCATTTAACCAGACTCCATTTAGAAGTGGAAAGGTTCCCACTCCAAAGGAATTGATGAGACAAAGCATCAAATTCCCAAAGAAAATACATAGGAGCAACCTAAACAAAACACCTGTAAATAGGAAGGGCTTGAATAATCGACTTTAACAGAGTTAGGCGAGCAGTAGTTGATAGCCAATGATGATTCCAATGGTTAACCTTTTGTCGTAGCTTATCAAGCAAAACTTTCCAGGAAGATCTAGGATTTCTACCAACAGTAAGAGGAATACCCAAATAAACAAAGGGAAGAGACCCAATCTAAAACCTCAAAATAGCAACAATACGCCTCTGAATAGCCTCCGGAGTATTGAAGAAAAAAATGGAGGATTTGTTCTCATTAACTTTCTGACCTGAAGCTGCAAGATACACATCCAAAGCATACCTAAAAGAAGTAACTTCCTAAAGATGGTCCTGTCCCATAAAATAAGTATCATCCACAAAATGAAGATGTGAAAGAGGAGGCAAGCCAGCACCCCATTTCCACCCATGAATCAAACCCTGGTGAGCATGAAGCTTAAGAAAGCGGCCCAATCCCTCAGCCATAATGATAAAGAGGTAAGAAAAAATAGGGTCCCCTTGGCGAAGTCCTCTAGAGGCACCAAAGGGCTCTAAAGGAACACCATTCACAAGAATAGAAAAAGAAGCTGAAGAAACACAACTCATAATCCAGTTCACCCACTGTTGGCAGAAACCAAAGGCCAAGAGGATCTTTTGGAGAAAACTCCATTTGACTCTGTC
>MU227312.1:1320407-1338376 GCA_018584345.1 Thuja plicata
AATCTATCTTTGTCACCTATCATATGATGAGAGCATCCACTGTCAATGATCCAATCAGTTTTGATGTCTGCTTTGGAAATTAGGGCTAGTTCTTGTTCTTCCTTTTCATCTGCAATGTCCATTTCCTTAAGCAACCTCTCCATGTCTCTAAGGGAAACGAATCCAATTTCATCTTCTCCTGAATCTTCATCGGTTATACCTTCTTCAGCATGATAACATTCCTTCTTATATTTAGGTTTGTAATCAGATTTGAACTTCTTAACTCTTGTGGGACATTTAGATGCAAAGTGACCTATCTTATTACATGAAAAACATTTGAATGGAAGTTGTCCTTCATATTTACCTTTTCCTTTCTTTTCTCTTCTAGCAATCGTAGCTATGATTTCATCAACTTCTTCTTTCTCATTGTGACTGGAGATGTGTAAGGATTTCTTACCATGGACTGTGGCTTTCAAAGCTATTTCACTTTTAGGTTTAGTCTTTAATCTTGATATCTCAAATGCAGAGATTTTGCTGATTAGAGTCTCTCTCTTGAATTTTTGTGAGAATTGCATAGTTTCCTCTAGAATACTGATCTTGTTTTCATAGTCTGATGTCAAAGTAGTTAACAACTTATTCATCATATCTTCTTATGATATTTCACCACGATTGTTCCTGATTCTGGATACTGCTTCATTTATCCTTTGATTGTAAGCTCTAATGTTCTCTTCAGGCAACATCTCAAGGCTGTTGTATTTCTTCTTCCATGTCTTCCTACATGCATTCTTTTCTTGAACATTTCCTTCAAACATGTCTACTAAATACTTCCATATGGTATATGCTTTGTCAATTTTCTTGATTTCCAAAAATTCACTGTTAGATAAGGTGTTGATTAGGGATTCTTTGGCAATTGCATTATGTGTAAATATTTCCTTTTGTTTGTTGGTAGCATCATCCTTTGCAAGGTCTTTCAAAGATGGAATTACAACCTCTTGTGTAGAAATCTCAAAGCCAATACACTGTAGATGTGTTATCATTTTTTTTTTCCAATCCAAATAAATTTCTCCATCGAACTTAGGGCTTTCTTTTCTGAAGTAAGACATCTGATCTACCTTAAGCTATTAGGCTTCTTCTCCAAGGCACTTGGCTCTGATACCAATTGTTAGAATAGTCCCAAAGGATAATTAAGAGGAGGGGGGTGAATTAGTTATCAGTAACTTCAGTTATTTTTACTTCTTTAACTTTAGTATACAACAAAGTAAATGCATAATCAGATAACACAGTACTCAACACACAATTTGATTATGGGGAAACCAAATGGTAAAAACCCCGGTGGAAATTAGCACCCACAATAAAATATACTTGTTTGTAGTAATCCCTGTTAGAAGATATTTCAACCTTATTAGGAGTTGTACATTACAATGCAATAATTATAGTGACCTGGTTAAGGGTCAGACCCTGTTAGGAGTCTTTTACAAATAACCCTGTTAGGGGTGATGGACTCACTGTCCAAAAGTTTACTGCTTGATGGTGAAGGCTACAACCTTTAGAATAACAGATATGCACTATATATGATGATGAACTATAGAGTAGACCTATTGTCTTGATTAGTTCCAGTGTATTACAATCTTTCACTTCTTCTTCACATAGACTCTTGATGAATGAACTGACTCTGATAATCTGCTCTGTACATCTTTCTTCACATTTCGTATCATTCACACTTAGCGTATCATAATTGAACTACTATAAGTATCTTCTCCAAACTAGAAGGTCATGTTGGCTCTTAGAAACATTTCATCAATATCTTAGTCAGCTTAACTAAGCATGCAAACAATATTAAGTCTGTGCAAGTCAATGTTGAACAGACGCGACGCTTCACTAAATCGGCCTCACCAAACTAACAATAACTTTGCAATAATCTTGAAACACATTAGGCGCCTTTGGATTTATATCATAAACTCATAATTAATCATGTATATACACATGCATATCCTGAAGATAGGTGCAACTCATGAAACACATTATATACGTCGGCCCTAAACCGTTATACTTCGAGAACTGTAACTGCCAACAACAGAATTGCATAAATTTATTGAAACATCATATTTGACTATGCGTGTATGAACATAACATAATAAACATGTCAAAAACATGTATCTATCCATGCAAGTCTTCATGTCATCATTCAGATAAGTTCATATAGAATTACTACTGTGTATTATATGTTGTCATCAATGACAAACATACAAACAATCAACTCTTAGAATCAAATCTCCAACATAAATAAGCAAGAAATATGATCATTTTAAAGAGCTCTCTTCTTCAAGAAGCTGTATTGGTATAATATTGTAAGAGGTTGTAATGATCTCATATTTTAAGAATTTTTAATGATCTATTTCTCAAGAAGTTGTAAGGATTTCATCCTCAAGCATTTGGAAGAATTGTAATCATCTTCAAGTATTATCAATTCATTCTTTGTGATGCACTTTTATTATCTCTATATCTATGTTATTTTATCTTTTGTTATGAGTTGGTAATGGTGGTATGGACCTTCATCAAGTGGTATCAGAGAATAATTTCCTAAGTATATAAATAGATCGTCGAACATGAGGCAGTGTACACCAAGACTGTGGTTATGGGTCTGAGAGATGAGTGAGGTAAATGCCTCCAAGAAGGAGTCATGGTGGAATAAGTCTTGGTGTGACAGAAGAGGGTTTTAGATCCTTTTAGAGACAAGTGCAAGCACTACAAGAGGAGTTTCATAGACGAGCTAACATTAGGGAAAGAGATAAAAGTGAGGATGAATCAAAAGGACAATTTGAAGAAGTGTAAGAAGCAGTTGGAAATCATGACGAGGCTAGGTTTTTTAGGGTCATTTCCAAAATTTGAAAGAGGACAAAGATTGAAGTTTCCAAATTTTCTATAAATCTTAATCCATAAGAGTTGATTTATTGGATCAATAATATGGAAGATTATTTTGAGTATGAAGAAGTAGAAGATCTTGAGAGGGTTAGGTTTGCAAAGGCCAAGATAAAAGGTCATGCTAAAATTTGGTGGAAAGAGGTTCAGTTGGAGAGAAATAGAAGAAAAAAGGAAAAGATAACAAGATGGTATCGGATGGTGGAAAAATTGAAGAGACAGTTCATTCCTCTTCACTATGGGCTTGATTTATCAAATAAAGGCAAGGGTTGAAGAAAGTAGGAAAAATTGTCCAATAATATACAAAAGAGTTCAATTGAGTCATTATTAGAACAGGTCATTATAAAGATAACAAGGAGAAGGTTTCCCATTACATACATGGTTTGAAGCATAGTATTAAAGAAGATTTGATAATAGTTATAAGAAAAGCTAGACATGAAGTTTGAGAACAAGCAAAATGGGAGAGGTCATGGTGGAAAGACTAGTGGAAAATCTTATGGAGGCCAAAATGAAGACCAAAAGAGGAATAATGACTCTAGTAGTAGTCAAAATCAGAGGGAAAATAATTCCTATCATCCTTGGAATAAAAATAATAGTGATCAAAGAGGAAGAGGATGAGGATGAGGACTAGGAAGAGGAGGTTTATGTGTAACATGTTTCTAATGTGGAGAAGAAGGGCATAGATCCTATGAGTGTCCCCAACATCAAGGAAGAACAAATATTAGACCAAAAGGCAATGCATGAGTTACACATGTAGATGAGGATGCTAAGTATTCACATTTTGAGATATTAAAAGAGGGGAGGTTCTTGTTATTAGAAGTGCCTTGATAAATGATGAGAAAGAAATAGCACAAAGGAATAATTTGTTTCTCACAAGGTGTAATTGTAATGGTAAAGTTTACAATGTCATTATAGATTGTGGTAGCACTGATAACCTTATTTTAGAGGAAATGGTTAATAATTTGAAGGTAAATATAAGGAGGCATCAAAACCCATATTGGATTGCTTGGTTATAGAAGGACTACAAGGCTCTAGTCAATGAGTAATGTCTAGTAAAGTTCAAAATTGGAAACTATCATGATGAGGTATTATGTGATATTATGCCTATGGATGTTTGTCATATGTTGTTAGGAAGACTGGAAATTTGATAATCATACAATGCATGATGAGTATGCACATACTTATTCTTTAACATAGGATAGAGTCCAACACAAGTTGAATCCATTGAAGGAAACAAAGGAAAAGGTATGCAGTAATGCAAGAATTTGTTTAGTTGATGGAAGGAAATTTCTAGAAGGTATGAAGCATGAGCATATTTGTTTTTCTTTGATTCCAAAATTTGATGAATTTGAAGTAGAAGATGTACTAGTGGAAGCTACATATCTATTGGATGAGTTTTAGGATATTGTATATGATAATGTACCTCATGGATTACTGCTAGTAAGAAATATAAGTCATCAAATGGATCTAATTCCTAGAGCTTGTTTTCCAAACAAGGCAGCTCATAGAATGACTCCAAGAGAGATTGAAGAGTTGAACAAAAAAGTGCAAGAGTTATTGTAGAAAGGGATGATTCAAGAGAGTTTGAGTCCATGTGTTGTACCTTTAGTACTATCTCCAAAAAAAAATAGAGAATGGAGGATGTGTACAGACTCTCGGGCCATCAATAAGATTACTATCAAACATAGGTTTCCCTTGCCAAGGATGGATGACATTATGGATTATTTTAGTGCAGAGGTGTACTTCACAAAGATATATTTGAAGGGTGGATATCATCAAATCTGAATTAGACAAGATGAATGGAAAATATCCTTCAAGATAAAGGAGGGCTTGTACAAGTGGTTAGTCATACCTTTTGGGCTAGCCAATGCACCCAACACATTCATGCGGATCATGAATGGGGTATTGAAAGATTTTTTGAGTAAATTTGTTATTTTTTACTTGGATGATATCCTAATTTTTATTAAAATGTTGGATTATGATATGATGCATATTTGTAGGGTCTTTGAGAAATAATGAGAAGAAAAATTATTGATTAACTTGAAGAAGTGTAGTTTTGTGAAGGAGTCAATGTACCTTATATTTTTTGTCTCATGAGATGGTCTTAAAATGGAACTAGAGAAAGTGAAGCCTATCCTTGAATGGTCTACTCCAAGGAGTGCTACTCATCTAAGATATTTTTATGGCTTGGCTATTTTTTATAGAAATTTTATCAAAAATTTCAGTATTATTTGTGGCCCCCTAACAGAATGATGAGAGGGGGTATAAAAGAGTTTAAGTGGACCACAGAAGTAGCAAAGAGTTTTAATTTGTTGAAAAGAAAAGTTATAGAGAAACATATTTTGGAACTTCTAGATTTTACTAAGTTATTCCAAGTAGACTATGATGCTAGTGGCAATGTCATTGGAGTTGTTTTGAGTTAGGAAGGTAAACCCATTGCTTATTTAAGTGAGAAGTTGAATGATTCCAAAAGAAAATGTTATATTTATGATCAAGAGTTTTATGCTATAGTTCAAGTACTAAGGAAATGGAGACATTATCTTTTTCCTAAATATTTTTTCTTATTTACTGATCATCAAGCTTTACGGTATTTGAATAGTCAAGGAAAGTTGAATCAAAGACATTTAAAATGAGTTGAGTTTTTGCAAAGTTACACTATTTTTTTAAAGCACAGGAGTGGAAAGTCTAACAAAGTTGTAGATTCCCTAAGTAGGAGAAAAATATTATTGACAGAGATATAGGTAGAAGTTGTTGGGTTCCATGAACTCAAGAGTCTGTATCTAGAAGACCTTGATTTTGATGAGGCTTGGAGAGCTTGCATGGAGCCTATTACTTTAAATAGAACCAAGTGGTTGGACTTTATAATCCAAGATTGGATGTTATTCAAAGGAATCTAGTTGTGCATTCCTAAGAGCTGTATGAGACAGAACCTAATAAAAAAGAAGCATAGTGAAGGATTGGCTGGACACTTTGGTCAAGATAATACCATTGCTCTGGTTAGTGAGAATTATTATTGGCCACAATTATAGCAATATGTTAAATATTTTGTACAGAGTTGTAAAATATGGCAGATAGAAAAAGGAACCAAACATAATACAAGGTTATATCATCTATTACCTATACTAGAGAGGCCAGGGAGGATATCTGTATGGAATTTTTTATTAGTTTACCAAGGACCCAAAGAGGACATGATTCCTTTTTTTATGGTAGAAATATTCTCAAAGATGACACATTTTATTCCTTGTAAGAAGAGTAATAATGTTGTTCATGTGACAGAATTGTTTTTCAAAGAACTGGTGAGACCACATGGTCTACCAAAGAGCATAGTTTCATATCAGGACACCAAGTTTGCTGGGTACTTTTTGGAGGATATTGTGGAAAATTTTGAAGACATATTTGAAGTTCAATTTAGTGCATCATCCACATACCTATAGACAGACAAAAGTGGTGAATAGGAGTTTGGGAAACCTATTAAGATGCTTAGTAGGAGATAAACTCAAGGGGTGGGATATGATTTTACCATAGGAAGAATTTGCATACAATAATTCTATCAATATGAGCATTGGTAAATCACCATTCCAAATAGTATATGGAAAAAATCCTTGAAATTCTAAATAGAGTTAAGGAAACTAGACAAAGGCGAAAAGAGAGGTACTGAAGTTGTAAAATTTGTAGAACACCTAAGGAATTTGCATGAAGAGGTGAAAAAACATATTACTAAAATGAATATTTAGTACAAGGATAAGGTAGATCAGAAGAGGAGACACAAGGAATTTCATATTGGTGATGAATTCATGGTTCATTTGTGGAAAGAGAGGTTTATAATAGGAACATATAATAAGTTTAAGATGAAGAAATTTGGAACATGCAAAATCCTGAAGAAGCATGATTCTGGAAATGCTTATGAGGTATATTTTCCATTTCAACATAACATTTAACCTGATTTTTAATATTTCTGATTTGGTAGAGTATCATGACGAAAATAATGAAGATGAAATAATAGAAGCACAGTGGAATATTCTTGTACCCACTTTAGCTATGGAAGAGATAGAGGATATCTTGGATAGTCATATGGGAAGAAGCCAATAAATAGACAATATGAAGATTTCTTAGTTAAATGGAAAGGGTGACCCACTGAAGATTCATCATGTCTATCAAAAGAAGAGGTTAATCACCTTGGTTTTTCTCTAAACACCTGATATGTGACAAGGTCACTTCTCTATCTAATGTAGCAGCGTCTAGGGTGTAAGATAAATCTTGCATCAACCAAAATAAAAAATAAATAATTTAATAATTTAATAAAATAAAGAGAAAAGGAAATTCTCAAAAAAATTAGTGGATCCAAAAAAGTAGGAAATCCTGAAAAAGAAGGAATCCCAAAAAAATAGGGAAAAAAGAAAAAATGGGGATTTTTAAAAAAAAAAAAAAAATCACATTAGGTGTTATTTAATATTATGCATCTTACATTTAATATTTGTAACAGGGTAGTTATATCTACTCTCTCCAAAATTTATTTTACATTGGTTGTGATTGTAATCTCTTGGGTGGTAAGTTTCTATTTAAGCAAGATGCTCTCTTCTCCGAGAAGTTGTAATGATCTCATATGCTAAGAGGTTTTAATGATCTCATATTGTAAGAATTTGTAATGATCTCTTTCTCAAGAAGTTGTAAGGATTTTGTCCTCGAGCATTTGGAAGCATTGTAATCATCTTCAAGTATTATTAATCCATGCTTTGTGAAGCATTTTTATTTTATCTTTGTGTCTATGTTGTTTTGTCTTTGGTTATGTGTTGCTAAGGGTGGTGTGACCCTTCATCAAACATTTCTTGTGTGCTGTGGGGCCTTGTTTCTATCTCCTAGCATGGAGGGGCGGGCCTCAGAGCTTCATGTGGTTAGGTGATAGTTTTCTTTCTTCTCCATCAATTTTTAGAGTTTGTTCGTGATCTTTCTAGATGAACTTGTATTTTCACTACAAATTCATGATTCACGTGGACAAATGATTCTTATTGTACACTTGTATTATGATATGTATCACTGAGCATATGTATTGATTTAAAACTATACACTCCTTGAGGATATGAATGTCTATTGTAACTATAAACACGTGACAATGATTATTTGTAATGTAATGTTAGAATTAAATAGATTGATGTTGGTATCAAATATCATTTATACTTCCATGTTATCTTTTTATGTAATAGGAACATTTGCATATGAGGTTTAAAATGAATTTAGTTTTATGATGTTAATCATGCACATTATCTCATGATTATTAATTTATTTAGTCATTATTATTAAACTTTGCTTAGTAGCAATGTTAGGAAACCTAAGAGGACATAGAATAATGTGTTGATGTTAGCACTTGCATTTTTTTGTAATGTAATGAATATTTTATTTAGTTTTTATGATGTATAAATACAATCTTTATGTTTTGGGTTGTAATTATTTTCTTCTTTTTTAAAAATTAATTATAACATTATTTAGCTATTATATTTTAGTCCTCACACGTTCCCTAGCCTAGGTATTACAAACAATGTCTCCAAATTTATTAGAGACATGTGTATCATTCTTTTAATAACTTTTTACATACTTGTATAAATTTCAAATTAATTATATATTATTGTCCTACACTTCATTATTTGTCGTTTCAAAAAAAAATAATTAGTTTGGTGCAAATTTATCTGTGACACATGAATAGGTACCTGCTTTTCAAGATCTATGACCACTTTGAAAATTCATAAAAGAAAATTAATCGATAAAAAATTACCAATAATGCACAAATTCTATTTTATGGAATCTTTCCTTTAATGTTGAGTTTCTCCTAGAAACATGAGCATGAAGATCTCTGAAATTTTTTAGAGTGATCTAGAAAGTTCGTCAGTATGTTATGTCTAGCTAACTATGCATCTATGTTTCATTTTTTGGTATGCATCCCTCCATAGTTACAAATATTCCTTTGAGGTGTATGTTTGTGGATTCTAGTAGTACTTAAATTCAAGTTTTCACATGGTATGATTCTATAGTATGAAATTTATAAGGTTTAGAAGTTATGTCTAACAATTTCTCTATTTCCTCTATTACAGAACAAGTTGTTCAAGATGTCCACAATTTTTCAGAAGATTGTATTCTACCTTGCGAATTTGGGGTAAGTTTAAGGATTGATAGTAGAGAATGGTTTCCTATTGGCTTCAATTTTTACTATACCTATGCTAACTCATCTAAATGAAATGTGTGAAGTGTTTTGGGATTTGACTCAGTTTTATATTAAGCATGGAGAGGTAACCTGACAGAGTCAGATATTGCAATGCAGATAATAAGATCACTCATGAAGTGAAAAGTAATCAATCATAATTTAATGAAGTTCTATCTACTGAGTGTTAGAAACACTGAGAGGGGGGGGGTGAATCAGTGTTTGTCAATTAATTACTTTTCAGCTCCTTAAACATAAATCAAACATAAATAGAATGAAGCATAAAAATAGAACTCATAACACATGATATGATTACGGGGAAACCTTGATCAGAGGAAAACCCCGATGGGAATTAGTACCCACAAATATTGTACAAAGTATAATGAACTTGTGAGAGTTCCTTTGCCCTATTAGAAGCAGTCTTTACAATATGAGTACAATGACCTGGTTAAAGGTCAGACCCTGTTAGGCGTCTTTTACAAAACCCTGTTAAAGGTATATGGCTCACTACCCAATAAGATGAAGGCTACAACCTTCTGAAAGATGATATGCACTATATCAAAATGAACTACTGTGATGACACTGTTGTCTGTTCAGTTCCGTGTATGCGCAAATTCTCTTACTTTCTTAAAGAGCTATATCATATACTGACTTCATTGTACTATCCCTCTATATCTTCCTCTTACATAATAATTGACACTTGTAACATATCTTTTCATTACATACTTATATCTTCAAATCTGAATAGGCGCGACCCAAAACAAAACACTAGTCGGCCCTAAAACAAAATATACAACACTTCCGAACAAGTCAGATCAAGCATGTTTAATACAATTTTAATTACATCATTACAATCATATAACCAAAGGCGCTTAGCCATTACATTATAAAATAACACACGCTGATCAAAACACTTAGTCGGCTTCCATGCTCTGTCTCTTGGACTGCTGGTCTATTGATCTGCTTGTAACTTTGTCATACTATAGTTTTGTACTATGCGTGTCTGGATGTAGCATGTACACATATCATACAACATGGGTGATACCACAATAGTGGGTTACACTTTTTTGCCTAAACAGACATTGAAGTCTACATTTTGAGAAAAACTTTCACATTTGGATGCATATTGTTGTTAAACTGTTTGAAGTCAGAAGATGAAGTAAACTAGAGTCTTTTAGGATTTTCTGTCTAGATTCTAAATTTATTTCTTTTTTTTTTTTTTGAATTAATTTTAATTTTTTTTTTGTTCTCCCACTAAAACTGCTATGTTGCTGAAAATGTCATTTTCAAAAAGGTACAATGACTTCGTACAACATAACTTTTTTTCTAAAATAGATATCAATGCGCTTCTTTCAAATTTATTTTTGTAACATCCATACGGAGGGTATACAATTGGTTTGATGAAATTATCATGATTATTTCATATTTTATGAATGTTTGAAGTAGAGTAAACTGTAATTGTGACATACGTTTACTGCGTAGCTAATAACTTCTTATGTATTTATCGAAATTCAATTTTTTTTTTGATAGAAAGAAGACTCAAAGTCGGAGGGCACTGTTATTTTTCAATTTTTTTTTTCTCTTATCTACTATTTTTCATTGAACATCAAACCTGGAAGTTTATATTGGATAAAAAACCTACATCTGATGCACGTCAAAATACATAGACCTAATTAATTCAAAATTTGTCAAATCTATATTCGTTAGAAAGATGGTTTAGAGTACTTGTGCGATGCAAAAGGAGGTGTCCCTATTCTTCCATTTGAGCCCTGCACTTGAGCCCCGAAGCCATGAAAACTGCAGATTTCTGTTAGCCTTTGCAAATAGCCTCAATTTTGGGGGTTTCGATAGAAAGTACTTTCGATCAAAACTAATTAGTTTCGATCGAAAGTACTTTCTATCAAAATTAATTTCTTATTTTAACATGTGTATGGGTCAAAATCCCACTAAAATCTTTACTATCTTAGTTTTGATCGAAACTAAGTTTCGATCGAAACTAGGTTAGTTTCGATTGAAACTAAGCTTAAAAAGTAGTTTCGATCGAAACTATGAATTTTTCGATCAAAAAAATCAAGTACTTTCTATCAAAAGCACCCGACTAAATCCTCCCACCTCACAGATTCATGAGGAATTTATTCCTCCAAAAAAGTGTAACCCACTATTGTGGGATCACCCACATATATCTGAACACGCATAAGCTGAATCAATCTCTCGCACGTGCGCTGATGTGTTGATCATTGAGTATCTTTGTCTGCCCTATTTTCCTTACTTAGTCATTTTGTCTTTCAAGACAGAGACTAAACATGACTTTTTTTCCATGATGACAACACAAAATGAGTCATGCATCCTCAGGAAGTCAACTTGCCAACAATCTCCCCCTTTGTCATTTATGGCAACAAAGGAATGTGGCCAAGTTACTCAAAATGACTTAACACAAAAAGTGACTATATAACATCATATATACATATACTTCTCCACATATACACATTCTATATTACTCCCCCTTTGACATTAATGACAAAGGTGTACAAAAATTTGTATGTCTACTGCATACTTACTCCATATAAACTTCAGGGTACGCAATTTTAAGAGATTGGATCTCTTTCTGCCAAAATACCTTCATAGCATCAATTGTTTGCAAATGCGCACACAATGCATATGTTAGCTTCTCCATTTTTATCAGATCCATGCAAGGACCTTGATCATATGTCACAATAGTGGCATCAATCTGTTTGATGTTCTCATTGAGGACTGCTAAGGATGGTGCAAGTGCATTTCTTAACTGGGTTTGCCTTACCCTTATCTTGCTAATTTCTAACTTTGCTTTCTCAATTTTGTCTAACTGCCCTTGGTAGACATTGTTACATATGTTCATGTCTTGCATGGAAGTTTCAACTGATTTTCTAATGCCATCCACCATTAGTTCTACCTCTTCAACCTTTTTGGTGTGCTCAGAGGTGAGCTTCACTCTGTCCATACAGTTTGTTATGACTCTCTTTCCTTTATCTACCAATTCCTTCAATATATATTTCCCAATATTTAAGGATTTCAAGTCTAAGGTAAAGTTATTTACCAATTCATTCAGTCTCTCCTTCTTGTATTCATCTTCTGCAATTTGAGTAGCAAAGTCTACTAAACTTGTGAAGTGTGATTTGAAATTTGTCAAAATGTTGTCCACATCTTCTACTGATTGGAATTTTTCTATTTTCTGATCAACAGGCACTAAGTCATTCAAAATGTTTACTGTTTCCAAAAAGAAAGGGTTCCTCATCACTTTTTTTTCCTTTGCTTTTTCCATAGCAAGAATGATGATTTTGATTAGGTCTTCTTCTCCCCATGCATCCAAACTTGTTGAATCAGGAGTTAACCTTGACAACAATGAGGTAGATGGCTGAGTGGATGGTGAGAATATAGTGTTCTGACTGATATCCATGCATTCAACCTTTACTGGTATCTCTTTTATTGGTGTCTTATCACCTTGAGTATCATCTTGAGTACCTTTTTCTTTATCCATGTCAATTTGATCATTGATGGGAACTTCATCTTGTTGTGTAGAGGTATCATTAGTGCACATTTCTTCAGTGCTTACAAATGCCTTATCAAATTTGTCCATATCTTTTTCAGATTTAGTCATGGATATCTTGACATTGTCAACTACTATAGTGTCTTATGAGTCTTTGTCTGTATCAGAAGTTATTGTCACTGTGGGTGCTGAAACCTGTGGACCTGTCATAGGTGCAATCTAAATCACTGGTTTTGTAACCTTTTTGGGAGGAGCTGGAGTAACTTTGTTTGTAGGTGCCATTTGTGGATACATGTGTCTATCCATAAAGACTTGTACAAATGCATTTTCAGTCTCCTTACCTATCTGTTCATACTCCTTGTTCATAATTAGTAGGGTCCTTGTCTTAGTTTGGAGATGAGGCTTCACTAGATCCAACAATATATCCTTCTCATCATGCGAGCATACATGAAGAAGAGTATCCAATTTTTCTTCTCTTATCCTCATGTCTTCTTCAATTACATGTCTTTTCATTATCACTAACAAGTTCCATAACTGAGCCGGTACCACTGTCTTGAGTTCAAGAACTGTCTTCTTAAACTTGATCATATGAGATATGATCATAGAGTGTATCTTAGTTTTATCAATTTCTTGATACTTGTCATAGAATTTAGAAAGTGTATCTAATCTCCCTTCATTAACAATCCTATTCCTCAAAACATTTAGACTGGGTCTAAATTGTACCTCACGAGGAGCTTGAGTATTCTTATCTTTGCTCTGAGTGTTTCTTGAGGATGGGTGATTTGTAGGCACCTATTTTCTTCCTCTAGTCTTCTTGCTTGGTGTAGACAATGGAGATGAATCTAAGTCAATGGTGGTAGAGGGCGCAGAGGTGCTCTCTAATTTCTTCTTCTTTTGGATCTGTTCATCTTTCTCAAGTTCTTTTGCTATCTTGTCATCTCTGGCTTTGTTAAGATCTTCTTGAGTGACTCCATGAACTTTCAGTATGTTAGATGTAATTCTGGAAGCTTTCATTTTATTATCAGCACTGTGTAAGATAGTATCCACTTCATTGGTATTTTCTCTATAAGTGCCCCATCTAGGTTCATTTGGATCTTTGGGTGCTGACAATAGAA
This sequence comes from Thuja plicata, assembly GCA_018584345.1. Taxonomy (NCBI): domain Eukaryota; kingdom Viridiplantae; phylum Streptophyta; class Pinopsida; order Cupressales; family Cupressaceae; genus Thuja; species Thuja plicata. The sequence continues at coordinate 1,334,134 of MU227312.1, forward strand.
CTTGCGCATATCCTTCTAGCACATGTCTTCATAGCCAAGAGGATGAATCCATTTGGTTCTAGGTTCAACTGCCTCCATGCAAGTGCAATTTGTTTCTACCATGAAACATATGGTATCCTTATATTTGTCAACTATCTTCTCAGATAATTTGTACCTATTCTGCATTTTGATCCTGAATGTCTTTATATTCATATCCATGGTATCCCTTGCACTGCTCTCTAATGTGACCTTGAGTGATATCTGAGACATTGTGAGTTTTCTCCTCTCTAGGTAAAGGTTTGCAACCTTTCCAACTATATGGAAATACAAATAGTCCAAACCTGAATGTCTTTCTCCTGTCATGTTTGATGATTTGGATGTTGTCAATCAATTGACCGCACAAGATCTCACATAAGTTGTATTGAGTGTTATCCTTCACCATTTTGATAGCTGCTAGGACTATTACTGTAGAGACACTATTCAATCTACTTGCTTGCTAAAACTTATACCTGAGTATCATTGTCAAAAGTTTTATGTCATCTTCTTTGATAGGATCAACTATCATTCCGCACTTGTCACTTCTGGATAGACAAACTTGTTCAATCTGATTTTTGACATCCTTGTTAGTGGGAAAGAGTGGTCCAGTCTTGGGAAGTCTAGTTAATTCATGAATTAAGTCTGTGGTGATACGCACATGGACCTCACCAATCCAGTAAAGATCATCATGTATTCTTCTCAACAAAATCTTTACCCATTCAGGCTCATCAAACTCACGCGCGTTGGAATACTCAAAGATAGGGTTATCAATCAAGTGCATGAACTCATCTTTGAATGTGTAGTCAGGTTTCATCATGGATGCCATATGAGTAGCTATTTTGACATCTCCTACTATTTCCTTCTTATAGTAAATATACGCGCGGATATCTTCCACGTGAACAACACCTAGCGGGGTTTTGGAGAAAGCCCCTTCCACATCATCCAGTATGGATTTGAATGGATGCTTCTTGAATACAAATCTCTTCCTCTCTGCTATATCAAACACAACTGGAGTCGCCATACTTACTTGGAATTTTCTTAAGTAGGGTTTCACAAAATTTTGAAACGGCGTGACTTCTAGGGTTCCATTCCAAACTTATTATCCATTCGCTCAACTACCAAATCTGTTATGCCTTCATGCCTTGATGTCTAGTTCTCCAATGCTCTCCAAATTTTGTGCTCTTCAAATGAAAGTGTGAAGAAGATCAAATACTTTCTTTCCTTTATACAATCTACCGCATTTAATGTTTGTAACCGTACGCAAATTACTTAGAGATCTTGAAACTTTGATTCTGATGTATTTTAGACAGTGCGTGAATGCACATAGCAATATTATGTTCTTGTAACCATGATTTCATAGGCGCATACTCAGAGGTGAGTATACGAACCACGTAGGGGTCCTGAGCTAGAATAGCTCCCCCTAAGACTAAGAAGGTCTATTCAAGCAGAAGTAGATGGTGTGTCCACTGTGGATGCATCAACTACTTTTTCAACATCATTGTCCTTCTTTACTTCAACCCAAATTTTGCTTGAACAAACATTACTTCTCCTTTGTCTTCAAATAGTGATTTCTTAGGTTCATCTTGCTTCTGAGTTTTGGATATACAAAACTTTGAGATGTGTCCTACCTTTCCACATGTGTGACAAATGATAGGAGGTATGATGCTTTTATTCATTATGCTACATTGCTTTGTTGTGTGTCCATTGTAGTTACATATCTGACATGTAGTGTTTTGCAAATTCCTTTCAGGTTGATTTCTCTGATTGTTCTGATTCATTCTTCTTTGAGTCTACTGTGACTGAGTTCTGCAATGTATAGCCCTGTGACCAAACTTATTACAGGAGAAACAATAACCATTAAAAGGTCTTACTTCTTTGCAATATCTTGCCAAATGACCATGTTTGTTGCATGCATAACAAGTTTTGTTAACTTGCTTGATATCCCTTTTTGGTAGATCTGTTTTAATCTCTTCAACATTTTCAACTTTCCTTGTTTCTGAAGATGCTTCATGAGGTTTCTCTCTTTCTTGTAATGAATTGACTTCAGTTTGTGTTATATTGAATCCAAGACTAGTAGTGTCACCTTTTTGATTTTGTGCATTGAGCTGAGATTGAAGTGAATCAGAACTTGTGTGGAGTTTATCAATCTTATCCTTTGTTTCTATTAATTTATATTCCAACTTCCCTTTTATGTTTTCCAATTCCAGAACTTTCATGTTTTCTTTCAAGAGTTCATCATCTAGTTGTTTGCTTTCTTTGATCTTTTCTTCAATAGAAATTTGGCTGTCTGTAAGCTGTTCATCCAGATTTTCAATTTTATCTTTCAAAGACATTCTCTTCATTGAGGATTTTGATCATTTTCCCTAAATCACTTGTAGAACAATCTTTCAAATCTTTTCTTAATTTCTTGATAAGCATTTGTGAGCCATCAACTTTCAGTCTGAGTTCTTCATTTTATTTTTTGGATCTATCAAGATCTTCAAGAGTTGCTTCAAGATTCTTTTTTAATTGTTTTTCTTCTGCTGAGTCCATGATCTCCTCAAGTGGTTAAACTTATTTGTTGAGGACTAGAGCTCTGATACCAATTGTTAGAAACACTGAGAGGGGGGGGTGAATCAGTGTTTGTCAATTAATTACTTTTCAGCTACTTAAACATAAATCAAACATACATAGAATGAAGCATAACAAGAGAACTCATAACACATGATATGATTACGGGGAAACCTTGATCAAAGGAAAACCCCAGTGGGAATTAGTACCCACAAATATTGTACTAATTATAATGAACTTGTGAGAGTTCCTTTGCCCTGTTAGAAGTAGTCTTTATAATATGAGTACAATGACCTGGTTAAAGGTCAGACCCTGTTAGGAGTCTTTTACAAAACCTTATTAAAGGTATATGGCTCACTTCCTAGGCTCACTGCCCAATAAGATGAAGGATACAACCTTCTGAAAGATGATATGCACTATATCAAAATGAACTACTGTGATGACATTATTGTCTGATCAGTTTCATGTATGTGTGAATGTTCTTACTTTATTAAAGAGCTATATCATATACTGACTTCATTGTATTGTCCCTCTGTATCTTCCTCTTACATAATAATTGACACTTGTAACATATCTTTTCATTACATACTTATATCTTCAAATCCGAATAGGCGCGACCCAAAACAAAACACTAGTCGGCCCTAAAACAAAATATAGAATGCTTCTGAACAAGTCAGATCAAGCGTGTTTACTACAATGTTAATTACATCATTACAATCATATAACCAAAGGCGCTTAGCCATTACATTATAAAATAACACACGCTGATCAAAACACTTAGTCGTCTTCCATGCTCTGTCTCCTAGACTACTGGTCTATTGATCTGCTTGTAACTTTGCCATACTGTAGTTCCATACTATGCATGTCTAGATGTAGCATGTACACATATCATACAACTTATATCTGAACACGCATAAGCTAAATCGATCTCTCACACGTGCGCTGATGTGCTGACCGCTGAGTATCTCTGTCTGCCCTATTTTCCTTAGTCATTTTTTCTTTCAAGACAGAGACTAAACATGACTTTGTTGCCATGATGACAACACAAAATGATTCATGCATCCTTAGGTAGTCAACTTGCCAACACTAAGCTTGAATGGAACTTTAATTCATCCATATATGAGATGCAATTGTAACAGTTCAAAATTTTTGTAAACTTATTATCCTTATTTGAAAGTGAGTCTTGTAGTTGTGTGCTATAATTGTGTCACACTTCGATGAATCCTTACATTCAAGAACACTCAATAATGAGGTCTCAAAAATTGATCCATAGCTCCCTAGGCATGGAGTGCAAGGGTTTTTAGAATGCTCTCAGCTAGAGCTATTATTCCTATAACCTTGCTAGTAAACCATGCAATGGGAGATTCAATGAAAATAAGGGCAAGAATGCCAATATCCTCAAGAATCAAAAAAAAAATGCAATGCAAGCTAAATTAAGATGACTATGCAAGCTAAGCTATGAAAATGAAAGAACAAGTATTACAAAACCTCATAGTTAAGCTAGATGAATTAATCTAAAGCATAAAGGAAATCTAAGCTAAGAATGCCATCATAATGCAAGAAATGAAACTATGATAACATGTAGATGCAAAAGCCAAGAATGCTCCAAATCTTCAAAAAAAGCTCCAAAGTGACCTAGAAAACTTGCAGCATAACATTAGCCTCAAAACCTAAGATA
>MU227312.1:1348065-1387260 GCA_018584345.1 Thuja plicata
TTAGATTTGCATTCATATTTCCTTTCATAGACTAATATGCATTGTTATCATTTAGATTAGATTTCATTTTCATGCATTTGAATCTCTCGTTTCATGGTGTATTTGCAATAGACACAACTAGGTCAATATGAGAGCCTTCATTTTATATTTTTACACATCCATGACTAGAGAGCTATGGATTGATATTTGAGGCCTCATTCTTGAGAAACCTTGAATGGAATGATTCATAGAAGTGTGACAACATTTATGTACACAGTAGTGAGCATCCTTGTAATATTTTGTAATTTATTATAAGATATTGAGAGTTAAAAAAAAAAATGGTTCTTCCCTTGTGGGTTTCCATGTAAAAATCCTAGTGTCAAGTGTTATGTATTGTTATTTTTTTACTTACTTTACTACATTTTATTATGATATGTGGATGATTATTTAAATTTTTTAAAGTTTTCAAGGGAGTATTGATTCACCTCCCCCCCTCAATATTCTAGCTCTCAACAATTAGTATCAGAGCCTAGTTTCTTGATTAAGCCTAACCGCTTTAGGAAGATCTTGGAGGTTGAACATATGGCATTTAAATATTTTGCTCTGGAAGAATTCATAGAAGAACAATGTCTGCTTGACAAAGATGGGGAACTCAAAGCACTCTTAAAGATGTTGAAAATGTTAAAAGTGAAAAGAAAAATTTAAAATAAAATATCAAAAAATTAGCTGAGTGCATCAGAAAACTAAGGGAAATATCAAGAAATTTAGAGAAAGATATGAGGAGGACGGAAAAGAGTTAAAATATGAAAATAAAATGATTATTGGTTTGAAGGTACAAGTTGAAGAGAATAAGAAAACTAAGGAGTGTATAAATGATATAATTAACGGAAAAATTGAGGAGTGTATAAAGTTTGAACAAAAGATTGTAAGTTTGAGATCATATTTGGATAAAGCAACGAGTCGAGAAGATAAATTCAGAGAGAGAATTATTAAGTTTTATGAAATGTTGGGTAAACAAAAAACTCTAAAAGACAAAGGTGGATTAGGGTTTGAAACTGGTGAATTCTCAAATCATAGAACCAAAGACAAAGGCTAATATGGTCTTACAGAAAAAACAAAAATTGATAATCCCTCTTGAGAGATGAACAAAGGGAAGCAATTCTGTAATCAAAGAAGTCAAGTAAGAAAACCAATGGTCATGCAACCTAATGCTCAAACATACCCTTGTTTCAATTGCTATTACTTTTATTGTAATAGATTTGGACATAGGCTATAGAATCTAGAAGAAAAATAAATCAAAATGTTACATCATTCTCCGGTCAATGCTTTATTTACAAGAGATTTGGTCATAGAGCCAGAGTCAATGCAAAATTCAAATTATGAATGATTATAGTATTAGAAGAAATGAATATTTCTATAGTATTGTCATATGTGCAATGGTTTTGGAGACAAAGATAATCAATTCAGATCTATAATGAATGAATGAAATACATGATAAAGAAAATGATAAATTCTGCAATTGCAACAAGTTTGAGCATATTGCAAAATTTTGTAGAATCGGGAATGTAAAGAAGGAAAATTTGGTAAAAAGAAATAAACCTAAGAAGAAGATTGATTTGGAAGAGATAAAGAATTATATTTAAAAAATGGAAGAAAAAAGAAGTAGATGTGGAAAAAGATGATGTTGCACCTAGCTCTAGTGCAGAAGTTTCCTATGGAAATTGTCTCGAGGGCTTTGGCTCAAGGGGAGCTATAATGAAGATCTTATTCCCCAATCAAATAATTTGATGTTGTTATCAAAACATGAAGCTATTGTATGTAGGATGATGTGATCAAATTTTTTGTGAAGACTATGGAAAAAAATGTTATAATTTGAAGGATTGCAAAGCTTTGGATGTTGACTGTGTGTATAGAAATGGTTTCAGCAACTTTTTTTCTTAGCACAATAAATGTGAGCTAGGGAAAATTGGACAAGGTTTTACAGAGGTTTTCTAAGATAAATTCATTCATTCAAACAAAAGGGGAAGGAGAAAAGAGTGATCAAGTCAATTTGTGAGTGCAAGGGTTTCCAATGAAGAAAATTTATCTCGGTGTCCCAACTTCAAAAACCTTGTTTGTTGCAACTAGATTTTTTTTAACCGATTTCCATTTGTTGTCAATCTAAGCTACAAACCTCAACCTAAGTTCAAAAGATATCTAAATAAATCTATTAAGGATTATCCATTGGGTGTTTTTTCAAGTATTCCTTTGGCCGGGTATTTCCAATGAAATATATTAAGACCAATATTCATGCTAAGATCATGGATGACTATGTTCATGATAGACTTGTATTTGTATGGTAAAAATCACTATGGTGATAATGAAAAACTGAAACTTGAATATCAAACCTCATTAGAAAAAATGTTAGATTTTTGGAATCTCTTCCCTAATCTCTTCTATGATGAAAAATGGGTACGTATGGCTATTAGAAGATTCCATGAAAAAATTGTGGCTAGATAAACCATGGATGATAACCAAAGATGTGATTGGGGAAATCATTTGTTTGTGCTCTACTAGACTTTTTTCAGTGCTAAAGGTCGTAAAAAATGATGAAGTAGCAAATTTGACTAGTGATTCACTAGACAAAGGGGCTTTCATGGTTAACACAATTATTAACCTTGTAGTAAAATATGCATTAATGATGATTTCAAACAAGATATATTTTACAACTAGAGATAATTTAGTGTTTGCAATAGCTATTAACATGGCCTATGAGATGGTTGTGAAAAGTGCAAGTTATGACCCATGTGAACTATTGAGACAATAGTTAATGGAAAATTTGAAGCAATCAAAGGAGAAGAAGCATCAATTTAAGTATGGAACCTTAGCTATGTGTATACTATTCTACTTTATAAGTGAAGTTCTTGGTTATAAGGATATAATATGGACTTCTAGAAGACCAGTAGCCCATCAAACCTGTGAGTACCTAGCATTTCTTATGGATTTAATAGCTAGAGATGAGGCATTTTCTACTATATTTGTAGTATTCCAATAGTGTATGCAGCAAAGAGAAAGAATCCCAAGAAAACTAGTGAATTAATATCAAAATGACATCACTTTTCTAGTAACCACTAATTAGTATATCTTGGAATTTGTAGAACCCAGAACCAAGTGGATGTCACACTAGGATATGAAGTACCAGAAGAAGATATAATCAGATTGGTTGATATTCTACTAAGAAGCCCTAGGAAAAGATGAAATTCAAGAAAGACATGTCACATATGCAAATATATCTATGGAAGTACATAGAGAACTGATGAAACTGATCATTGACAAGAATATCTAGAAGAAGATAAGTGTATTTTCTGAGACACTTCGTATCCCTCAAGAGGTAGTAGATCAAAAAAGAAGAGAATATGATATTATTGTATGTTCCAAGAGATGCAATAGGATCTCCTCCACTCTTGCTACTCCTAAGTCATCTAAGAATGTGTCATCAGGTTCAAAAAAGAAAATAATTTCTCATAATCCTCAAGAAAAAGGAGAAAACCCCTCAAGTAATAAAGGACAATCTTTAAGGATTGGATAATACTAAGAGGAGGGATGAATTAGTATTATAGCACTTAATTAAATTCTTCAACCATTTAAATATTAACCATAAACTTGCAATAAAGAAAAGAACATAAGAAAATGACACAGTACTCATAACACCATATTTTGTTTTTGAGGAAACCCTGGCCAAGGGAAAACCCTGGTGGGGATGGTACCCACAAGCATGTACTAAAGTATAATATCCCTGTAAGGAAACCTAGCCCTGTTAGGAGCTGAATATTACATAGCACATTTCCTTGTTAAAGGAATTACAACTCTGTTAAAGGTTCACAACACCCTGTTAGGGGAAAACTGAGCTTACAACTCTTACAATATAATTCAGGTTACAAAGTGTTCTCAGCCGTGAACAAAAACAAGAAACACTGGTGCATAGATACTTTCTTTATTGTTCTTTAATGATCTCTGTCATTCTCCGCTCTGATATTCATTCAACCACTTATCCAACTGTCCACTAACCACTTACCAACATTCCTCCTTTTTTTCTTTATCAAAAAAATATCTTACATATATATCTCACAACTTTACAAAGTTGGCTCTCAACATGAATATTACAAATATTACAAAGTCGACCTTCAATACAAAATACATTTGATATAGTAAATACTAAATGTATAGTCGATTCTCTTGCATAGTCAATGTGGAGGTTATTGAAAACCAAAATACAACTTTGCTTGTCTAGAGTCCAATCCATACTCCTTCAATCTTTGCTACTGTCAAACTACTATGTTTCGTTGTTCTACTATAGTCTGTTTGTCTTTAATTCTATCTAACTCACCGTAGACTCAACCAAAACTAAATCAATCTTAGGTGGAGGTCATAAATACCCCATACTATCTTCCTCTAAGCACGCTTTCCCTAAATCATCGATCTCGATCTTTGGAATCCAAAACACTTTTGTATCTCTGCTTCTACACTTAGTCAATTTTTGAATCACCAAAAATCATCTTTTCTGGAATCGATCTGAAACCCAGATGTGTTGCCATAAATTACAACCAAAAAGTAAATCAGATTTACACAAAATTGATTACTTTCCAACACAATCATGAAAAAAAATAACAAAAAGGGGGACTTCCACAACCTCTACAGCAAGGAAAACAAAGTAGAAGGATACCAAATAAAAGTATGGTGAAGAAGAAGAGGAATTAGAGGAAGAAGAAGAAGAATAAGAAAAATTGGTTCAAAGATCTAAAATAAAAAAATTGCATATTATGGATACTTATGATGAAGAGAAAGTTGAAAAAGAAAAGGGAAAATTAGTGATTCGTGTAAGGAAAGATGAAGAGAAGAAGAAAATCAAGAATAAATCTCTTAAGTTGGGCACCTTGTTCAACTACATGATAACTAATAATAAATTAAGAGAAGGTGGAGAAATGTACAGTGAAGTAGATGAGAATGATAAATAAATAATTTTTGAAGCCTTTGTAAAATATTTTAATGATTTAGAAGCCTAAGTGGAAGATTTTAAAAATAAATTCCTATGGAGTTGTAGAATGTTTTATTAAAAAGAATACATGATGTTGCAGAAGACTATTTAAGAAGATCAAACAACATGAATTATAGATTGTCAATGCCACCTTTTCATATCAGAACAAAGACACATTGGAACACTTGTATACCACAAAATTTAGAATAAAAAGGAGAATTGGTATTTTGATGAGAAAGGACAGAAGAAATTTTGAAAAGCTACAAAAGTTGATAGTGGTTGTCAGAAGAAAAACCTAAGGAAGATGATGTAGATATTACTAAACAAAATGAGAATGAGAAAGTATTCCCCTCTTAGAAACAAGAATAACTAGAGATAAATACAATTACAGTTGATGTTATCGTTGTGGATGAGACACCTCTTCCCTCATCAAAAAATACATAAGTGTATATATAAGAGGATCAAAATTTTATGACCAATACTTTTGGACACATTGAGTAAGAAGGTATAAGGAGAGACATTGAAAGATGAAAAAGAAAAGGAAAGGAAAATTGAGGAGAAAATTAAACTAGGAAAAAGGAAAGAGTATACAAAAGAAAATGAGAAAGGGATGTCTGAATCTATAATGGAAGCTAGTGTTTCCTCTCAAAATTTTGAGGATCCCTTAAAGAGCCTACTGGATGTGCATTTAAAATTTCAACCTATCTCATCTTTTAAGTTTCCATTTGACCTTAGAAGAATGGATCTGGTACACAAACTTTAGTTGGGAGATGTTATTCATTCCTCTACCAATAAATAATTAATTAAAACTCAATAAAAGAGTGAAAAATTGTTAGAAGAAGCAATTGAAGAACTACATAATACGTCACCCAAAACTAGTATTGATCCATCTCTCTCAGGTACTGAAAATTTCAAATTGTTGATAAATTATTTAAAAGCTTATTCCTATGGTCTTAAGAATGAAGTGGTTAATTAAATTGAAAAGGAAAAAGAAAGGAGAATGTTTGAGCTAAAAGGAAAATGTGCTCTCGCACACACAATATTTCTAGAGTTAGTTATTGAGGGAAAGAACTATCTTGAAGTGGCCAAGGTTTTATATTGGTACAATTTTCAATGACCTAAAGCTACCAAGAGCATAAAATAAGAAATAGATTTCATTGAGTCTCAACTTTATAATTATTATCATACCTTTAAACTAGAACTTGACCTAGCTGGGTCTACAAGGACTAGTATTAAATATTTTCATAAGAATTTATTTGAACTACAACAACAAAGAAAGAATATTATTTTACCAATAGGAAAAATAAGGGATTTGATTAAAATGCATCCCTAGTTTCTCATGCTCTTCTTAAAGAACAACAAACTAAATGCACTAGTACAATTCCTAGTACTATTGGACAAGGTAAAAGTATATTAAAAATGTTGGATATTCATAACAATATTCTTGAGTGTGTTGTACAAGTATAGAATGATAACAACGACATTTGGAAAGCACATCTATAGAAGCTTCAAGGGTCAACATCCTCTAATTGATAAAATTTATTTGTAGAAGTATGTAAATTACTATGTACAAAATATTTGTGTAGTTTACTTAGGGGGAGAATACAAGATATTCAGTATAAATCAACATAAGACTGTTTCTATATTTTCCCTTTGCCCTTGATGTCAAAGGGGGAGTAGTTAGATAAATGGAGTATGGTGACAATTTTATTTGTGCATGTTTCTATTAATGAAAAAGGGGGATAATGATGGAATGTTTTCATAGATGTCATGTTTCACATAGAAACATGAGCATGAAGATCTCTAACAATTTTTGAAGTGATCTAGAAAGTCCACCAATATGTTATGTATGACTGATTGTGTCTATGTTTCAATTATTTGGTCTGCATCCCTCCATAGTTACAAATATTGTGTTGCAATTTTAAAAATAAATTTTAGGATGCTAGAAGTAATTAAATTAAATTTTTCATGTGGTATGATTCTAGAGTATGAAGGTTATAAGGCTCAAAGGTCATTTTTGGCAGTCTCTCTATTTCCTTTGTTACAACATGTTCTTCAAGATGTCTGCAAGTTGTCAGAAGATTTTATTCTACCTTGTGGTTTTGGGATAAGGCTAAGAATCGATTGTAGTGTGTGGTTTCTAGTTGGAATCAATTTTCACTATACCTATGTTGACTCATCTAAATGAAATGTGTGAAGTGTTTCGGGAGCCAACTCAATTTTGAATGAAGTGTGTGGAGTCAACCTGAAGTATGTTTGGATTGGTATATATATGATACATATTTTTTGGTAAAAAAATTAGCTATTGATATAGATACAGTGTCATATATTACGCTACAAAGGTTGAGATTAGTTGTCAAGTGCAGAGTAATCAATCAAAATTTAATAAAGTTTGTAAAGCCTACATAATGAACTTCAATAGAATTGTAATTCATGCATATGTGAGATGCAATCGTAATAGTTCAAACCTTTTGTATACTTATTATCCTTATTGGGAAATGAGCCTCTGATAGTGATCCTTGCAGTGGGCATTTTTATAATATTTTGTATCGAGTTATAAGATATTGAGAGTTAACCCTCTGTGGTTTTTCTTTTACAGGTTTCCACATAAATATCCTATTATCATGTGGTATGTGTTGTTATCATTGTTTTACTTTCTTTACTGCAATTAATTATGTTAAATGGATACTTGTTTAAAGGTTTTAAATTTTTCAAGGGAATATTGATTCACCCTCATCCTCTCTCAGTATTGTGGATGCTCAACTCTATTATTCTCTTAACTATCTTCTTATCAAAGAAATTTCCAAAATACCAAATGCAACTAAAAAATTCCTACAAAAATGAGCCTCCGATAGTGATCCTTGCAGTGAGCATTTTTATAATATTTTGTATCCAGTTATAAGATATTGAGAGTTAACCCTCTGTGGTTATTCTTTTACAGGTTTCCATATAAAAATCCTATTGTCATGTGGTATGTGTTGTTATCATTGTTTTACTGTATTTACTGCAATTAATTATGCTATATGGATACTTGTTTAAAGGTTTTAAATTTATCAAGGGAATATTGATTCACCCCCCACCCCCTCTTAGTATTATGGATGCTCAACTCTATTATTCTCTTAACTATCTTCTTATCAAAGAAATTTTCAAAATACCAAATACAACTAAAAAATTCCTACAACACACATCAGACACTATGTTATGTTTTGTTGAAAATATAGGAATAGTTTTTGGTGTCCAAAAAATTTGACCGCCTTAATCTAAGTATCTAATTTTTAAAAAACTTTAATAGTTTAGAAACTAGATTCAGAGTGCTACAATTCATATTCTTTTCATATTTTCAAAGTTTGAGTGAACAAGTCTCAAATTGCTCCTCCAAGTTTAAGTTTAGCTGTTTTCAAAAAAAATGACCACTTATACCATCATTTTTGTTCACCATCTTTGTGCACATACCCATTATGGATGGAATGTGCTTGAATCCTTTGAATAATATAAAGTGAATTCTAGAGTGAAGTTTATCTCAAGAAAAGTGTTGAAAAAAAATTCAAGACATAGGAAATGGATTTTTCTTCATAATGACATAAAGAAATATTTGGCATGACTAAAATATTTCATGCATGAACTAAAGAATCTATATGAGTATGAATAATTATTCTCCTGTGATTTGTCTAATAAGTTTCCATAAGGAGTATCACTCATAAAATGGATTTCATACTTGAATAAACCTTACCAATTGAAGCTATATATCCTATTAGTTGACATCAAAGTAGAATGAGGAGGTGAACTAACAAGTGTGAGCACTAATACAAATATTGATGATAAGAAGAGTTTGATCTCATGTGGTATTGATAGATCTAAAATTATTTGTGCTACTAAAAATATTATTTTACAAGAATCGATGAGAGTGCAAGATGTGCAATAATTTAGAGCCATCAACAAGATCATATAGTTAAGTACAAATTTTAATTCTTAGGGATGGATGATTGGATTGATTGTTTGATTGGATCAAATTTAGTTAAAAAACAATTATCATCAAATATGCATAAAAGAATTCATCAAGTGGAAAACAATCTTCAAGGAAAATGAGGGATTATAGGAGTGGTTAGTTGTTCCATTTAGTTTCACTATCTATAGTGTAAGTTTTAAACTAAACTATCTTAATGCGGGGAAGATGTATTTTATGAGGCATAAAGAAATATTATAAAGATAGTTTGTTTCTTTCTTTAATCTATTTTTTCCAAGACTACGTTCAATTACTAAACAATATAGTATATAGGTTTTGAATAAATGAACATGTTATACTATAGTAATAGAATTTGTTAAAAATATAAGAGGATTGAGAAAGAGTCCTTGATTCAATGTCTAGAATATACGGCCAATGATGATATGTAGAGGTAAAAACTATTTATGCATAGTAAACTAGAGGATCATAGTAGTACATTAAAGGTTGTACATGTGCAATAATGATAATTGATCACAAAAGCTTTAGGAATGTGCATAATGATTTATAATTTTTGTGGTATATACTTGCACAATCCCAATTTGATACACCTATGCAAAGATATTAGCTTCTAAATTGTACCTCAATCAAGCACATTTTTTGTTTATTTTAATCCTACTTGTACGAAGGAAATATTAGTTTATGATCCCTAAATATGGGTGTTTTTGGTGCATGCAAGGTATTGTAGCCTCAAATAAAACCCTATGAAATGTCTAAAATTATTATGGTGTGTGTTATTTGAATGGAGGAGATAAATGAAATTATTAGTTGCTAGAATGTTAAGGATATTGGAAATGTAGAGGATGTGATATTATAGGTTTTGGATTATGGGTAAAGGTTGTGGTAGTTGAATAGGCTATGAAGGAGAGTTATGGGAAGTTGGAAACATTAGAAAGAACTTGCATAAATTGAAGAGAGATGATAGCAAAAAGTTAGAATTCAAATGTTAGAGAGGGAATTCAAAAATATTGATGCAAAAGAAAGGTATAAGAGATCCAAAATAGCCATTCAAAAACACAAGAATGCCACCAGGCAGCAATATCAAATATTACAAAATGATTCAATGTGTGTGCGCACTATCACAATCATAGTTGCAACAAGGTTACTACTATGATTGTATTAGTGTCAAGGTAGGTACAAGTGTTTAGGAAATCTCAGGAATCCTGAAGCACAATTACAAGTTAAGATTAGTCAATATCTTATCTTGACAATAGTCGTTTAGGCTAAGGGATTGGGTAAATGTACACTAAAAGACGCTATCAAAATGGGCACTCAAATGAGAGTATAATATAGTGTAGATATTGTAATGTGATAATTTATAACTCTACACTAAAAAATTAAGTACATTCGTATATGAAGTGTTAAATCAATTCATTAGCAAGTTTATGATGGTATATCTTTCAATGATATAATTATCTTTAGCAACACCAAGGAGCAACTAATGCATTTGTGTCAAGGATTATAGAGACTAAAGGATGAGAGTTTATTGATTAACCTAAACAAGTGTACCTTCGTGAAGAAGATAATATATTTGAGGTTTGTTATTTCTAAAAATAGAGTAAAGATAGATTTTGAAAAGGTAAAGGTAACTTTAGAATGAGAAATATTATTGGAAACTGGAATATTTATGAAGAAGTGTACCTTCATGAAGTAGATAGTATATTTGAGGTTTGTGATTTCTAAAAATAGACTAAATATAGATCTTGAAAAGGTGAAGGCAATTTTAGAATGAAAAATATTATTTGAAACTAGAATATTTCATAAAAGGATAAGTTCCTATTGTAATCTCATCCATAACTTTCATGCTATGTATGCACCAGTCCAAAAAAAAACATAAGAGGTGACACAATAGTCGATGGTACAGCAATTGAGAAAGTGTTAGAATCCAAAAGGGAGACTCCCCAATTTGGTTTTCATCCATTCCATGATAAGTGTATAAGCCTTGCCCATACAATACCTATTCTCTTGTGGTCCTACGTAACCCTATCTTTTCTTCCAAGTCATTCCTTTGGAGCTTTAGGTGTATTCTCCAAATAGATTGTTTGTCCAAGTCGCAGTGTTTTAAGTTGTCTTTTAAGTGCATGTTGTCATAGGATAACCAGGCCCATCATGGTGTCCATTCATATAGACAAGGCCCGTGTATAATTGTTGATAGCGTGTTATTGGTCATCTCATTCCTTGTCAAATAAGACGTGGTGTTGTGACAAGATATTATTTTTGGGTTGGTGCCCACATGGATTGTTGAATCTCGCTTTCATTCATGGCTGGTTCGTATCAGCTTTAACTCTTCATTACTAATCCATAAGACTTATGGAGACACCTCGTTGCATGACAACTGCACTCCTCATCATAGTATTCTTTTATCGATGTGTGATAATCCCCACCATTTGTTTGCTTAGTATTATTTTATCGATGTGTGATAATCCCCACCATGTATGATAGTATTATCCTATTTCATCTGCATTTCTGCTTACTCAATTGCTTCCTCACCACTTGTTGCTTCTTGGCAAAATATTATTTATGTTATGTATAGCTATTTGTCGATGTGAGATGGCTTAACAAACAATTACCTATTAGCTCTGTTGTGGTCCTTATCTAAAATGGAATTGTCCAAATTCAAATACCTTGACTGTCACAATTATAGCTACAACTTGCAATGAAAACAAGCTGCCACTACCCATGCTGGTTTATTTATGGCAGTTTGTTCAGTGCATTTGTATCAACAAGTGCTTTGGAAGGCTATTTCGATTTTTTTTAGAAAGTCAATTAATAGGGGAAAGTGATCAGTAGTAGTGCAGGTTAATTTTAAAAGCATGAAGTAGTTATATAGAATATTTTAGGAGTTTTGGTTTTTAGAAATGTAAAACGAGTTTTTATCTATTTACAATTAAAGTTTGGAAGTATGACTCATTTCTGAATTTGTATATCAATGCATCTAGTGAGAAGTATCTTAGAAAGGACATTATAAAGATTTGACCAAAACTTATTCATGATATCCCTAATTATTGAACAAAAAAAAATTATAAATATGTCGCAAGACTAAATCCTAGAGCCACAAGTACTATACCAACAATAGGACTTCACTCACTATTGACCCCTCTCCCGTAGTATTATTTGAAATATCTTTGAATGGGTTAACAGATATTGAAACTTGTCATTACTAAACAATCTTTGCAATGTGTTAATTATCTATCCTTTGCTAGTTCATTTAATGAAGTCCTTGCTTAACAATTCAAATTAGAATTGAAATAAAATACTTCATTGAAGATGTTAACTCCATTAGCATTTCAACTTGACAAAAGGTGATTTTGCATTCAGAAATTATGTTTTTGCTATTTTTTTGCCAAGGAAAGGATTTCAATGTGCGTCCAAGTGATAAAGCTTATTTCATTTAGGAGTTCAAGTCATTCATACCATTTACACAGAAGTTTTAAAATTTAGTCTAGATGCTACAAAATTAGTTTCAAGGATTCAATTGTCAGCATTTGTTTCAAAGGGAATTGGGGTTTGTTCATCTACATTTAGGTAATAGTGTTTTCGTATAATTGGTTGTTCTAGAAAATCCATACTCTACATTTACAATCTCTTCCAAATCACTAAATATGCCAACTTCCTAGGATTTAATAAACTATTTCTTTGGAATGTCAAAGAAGTTTAAGAGACTTCAAGAAAGAGGATTTTGATTGATCACTTGAAAGATGCAATAGCATACATCAAGAAAGTTGATATTCCTAGCACATAGTGGGATTTGTTTGAATTTACTGTAAAAAGTATTTTCAATTCATCCTAATGAATAATCCTTGGATATTTCACTTTACAAAACTAGTAATGTAGTTATTTCTTCAATCCTTGGATATTTCACTTTACAAAACTAGTAATGTAGTTATTTCTTCAAAGACATATTAAGGTATATATGTAATTAATATGACCCTAATAGAAGGAAAGCCAAATTTTTTGATAGAAAGGTTTTGTTTATTGCTACAGAGAATAAATCAAAGGCTTCTTTCAAATTGAACTCTAATACAAACCACAACATTGATTTAACTACATTTCTATATAACACTACAAAGATAGGAATGTCAATCAAATAAATGACTCCCAGATCATAAAACCAAAACAACAATCCAAGGCTCCTAAGACTTACTCTAAAGAATAAGTTGGTTTCTTTAATATTAGTAATTTTTAAAGATATTTCAACTTAACAAATTAAGCATTATGACAAGTCCTAGGTATGTTTGAGAAAACATTATAATTCTCATGTAAATAGGTTATGTTTGAAAATTATTATGTTTTATTTTATATTTGAGTCATGTAATTTATATAGTCTATAATGTTATATTTTTCATTTCAAGTTTAAACTATGTGATATTTTTTTATCATCAACGTTTTAGATCATACTACATGATCCATCATCATAATAAAATAGATAGCTAGAGAGTGTATTTCCAATGAAAGTGGGGGGAATAAAATATGGGAAAGGTAATGATAGTAGATATTAGGAGAAAAGTTTATGATCATAATTACAAGTGAGCATTTGTTAAATCTAAAACTAGTGGAAAGGTTTTAGGCTTTATTGAAAATTATGGTACCCTATGGATAATGTGACTTGGGTTAACATTGTTAAACCAAATGTTCTTTCCCTATTAGAGAAAAAAATTTAGGAGGAGGATATGTCTATAAAATGGATTCTCCTCTAATCCAATAGGTATGAGAGAATCTCCTTTCAATGTGAAATCACTTGTAGATTAGTAATCAATTCGGGAATGTGGAACCTATGCCCCTAAATTTAGCTAGTCATATTTTCTCCTAGGCCACAAAATCAAGAAATCTAAATATCACAAGCTCCCCATTAATATGTTTTCTAGAGAATGGCCCGAGTATATACGATGACAAAAATAAATCTTGTGAAGAAAATTTATCAAATAAAGATTTTTTTCAAAGTTGACGTGTCAAGATCTTGATGTTAAGAATGAATGCAAAATCTTTGGGGAAAATAAGGAACAAGGTGAAACATCTAAAGAGTATAACCTGAGGATGACCAACATTAATCATGAGCAAGAAAGGAAGATATTATAAGATAGGTTTTGCTTATTTCCACTCAAATGGGATATTACTTCTACTATAGACCTTGATATTAGAAGTGATATAGGGTAAAAAGTTATTTTTGATGATGTTGGGTGAAAAAGTATATTCTACTTTGGTTCTAAATTTGATCTAGAGTTTTAATTTTGATCATATGATCATTGCCCCTAAATACAATAATCCTAGGTTTATCATAACACTTAATATTTAAGTGGGTAATTAACTATGACAAGAGTAGGAGACACAACTACTTCTATAGTTGAAATTGTGGTTGTGAATACAGCCCTATTCAATAAGGAAACCACCAAGAAGTTGAAAATGAAGTCTTATAAGTTGTAAGAGAAGCATGCAAAACCAAAAAAAAATTAGTGGTGAATATTCACCAATTGGCAAACCTCGCAAAGCAGATAATTCAAAATTGGGAAATTGTATGGGTATCGTTGGTTGGCATTTGCTCAATGCAAGTTAATTTGTCACATTTTCTTTAAAACAGTAAATATTTACTTTCTAGTTTTCATCACCAACTTCTACACAGTTCCAATATATATAATTAATATTTTCACCCCAAATTTTTGGATGCATCCAAGAATCCACCAATGTATTTTCCAATACATGATACATGGTTTTTTATTTTTTATGGCTCATTTTTCCAAAACATTAATTAATTTGTTCCCTAGGTCAGACCCAATTTTCCAATTGAATTATTATTGAATGGTAATTATAGGTCCATAATTGTCATCAAAATTGAAACATGTCACTTTATTTGTACAAGAGAATCGCCAAAGTTTTACTCTATGAGATGTAAACATCCTACCTAAACTAGCCAAAATTATTGTACCACAAGTATTGTACCAATAATAGGACTTCACCCACTATCGACCCTCTCCCCTAGTATTATTTAAAATATATTTGAATGGGTTAAAAGAAATT
The DNA here is from genome assembly GCA_018584345.1 of Thuja plicata. Lineage (NCBI taxonomy): Eukaryota > Viridiplantae > Streptophyta > Pinopsida > Cupressales > Cupressaceae > Thuja > Thuja plicata. Next base: position 1,363,071 of record MU227312.1, read on the forward strand.
GAAGCTCGTCATTACTAAACAATCTTTGCAACTTGTGAATTATCTATCCTTTGTTAGATCATTCAATGAAGTCTTAGCTTCACAATTCAAATGAGAATTGACATAAATGCTTCATTGGAGTTGTTAAATCCATTAGCATTTCAACATGACAAAAGGTGATTTTTGCAACAAGTTTTAAAATTTAGTCTAGATGCTATAAAATTAGTTTCAAGGATTCCATTGTTAGGATTAATTTCAAAGGGAATTGGGATTTGTTCATCTACATTGAGGTAAAAGTGTTTTCTTGTAATTGATTACTCTAGAAAATCCATACTCTACATTTACAATATCTTCCAAATCACTAAATATGCCAACTTCCTAGGATTTAATAAACCATTTCTTTAGAATGTCAAATAAGTTTAAAGGACTTCAAGAAAGATGATTTTGATTGATCGCTTGGAAGATGAAATAGCATACATCAAGAAATATGATATTCCTAGCACATAATGGGATTTGTTTGAATTTACTCTAAAAATTATTTTCAACTCATCCTTATGAATATTTTTTGGAGATTTCACTTCACAAAACTGGTAATATAATTATTTCTTCAATGAAGACCTATTAAGAGATATATGTAAACAATATGACGCTTATAGAAAGAAAGTAAAGTTTGTTGATGTAAAGGTTTTGTTTATTGTTACAAAGAATAAATAAAAGGTTTCTTTTAATTGGACACTAATGAAAACTACAATATTGATTTAAGTACATTTTTATAAAATACTACAAAGATGGACACGTCAGTCAAATAAATGGCTCCTAGATTATAAATATAAAATAACAATCCAAGGCTCCTAGGACCTATTCTAAAGGATGAGTTAGAGCATTTGATATTAGAAAGTTTAAAGGATATTTTAGCTTATCATATTAAGCATATTGACAAGTCATTGGTATGTATTACAAGCAACAAAAAAAATATACATGATGATAATTATAGAAAACATAATAATTCTCTTGTAAATATGTTATTTGATTATGATATCTTTAGTGGAAAAATTGCATAAGTCACTGATCATAAGTTTTGGAGAGATATGATTCATGCATTTAAGTTGTATTAAATATTGTGGCACGTCTCTTTAAATGCTTTAGTGGTCATAAGTTTTGGAGAGATATGCTTCGTGCATTTAAGTTGTATTCAATATTGTGGCACGTCTATTTACATGCTTTTTTGGCGGATGAGATAAGGCATTGGGCTTGAAACTTGTGTTAGATTTGATTTCCAAGGAACATACCTTTCTAATGCATATGTAAGGTGTACATTTAGACATATATTGTGCTTACGTTGATTATTGCAACTTTGAAGATAGCAATTGTCATACCATGACAATTATATTTTTATAAGGATGTGTAAAGATCTAGTAGCATCACATGAATTTTTCGAGAATTTGGGATGAAGGTTGATGATAAGATAAATTATGACTATGAATATTTTAATGATAGCCTTAGGATGAGTGTAGATGAATTAGGTTTTGAAAATTATTATTTTTAAAGAGAAGAACTATATTGGAGTCATTTAATTTTTATAATTCATAATGTTAGATCTCTTTGTTTCTAGTTTAAATGGTGTGATATTTTTTATCATCGTTATTTTATATCATATTATATGATCTATCATCAAGATGAAAATGATAACTAGAAAGCATATTTCCAATGAAAAAGAGAGGAAAAAATATATAATATGGGAAAGATAATGATGGTAAATATTAGGGGAAAATTTAATGATCATAAATAAATGTGAGCCTTTGTGAAATCTAAATCTGGTGGAAATGCTTTAGACTTAATTGAAACACATGGTACCTTATGTATAATGTGACATGGGTTAACATTGCTAGATCCAAAGTTCTTTCCCCATTAGAGAAAAAAAATTGGAGGATGAATCTATAAAAATGGATTCTCCTCTAATCCAATAGGTATGAGAGAATCCCCTTTCAACATGCAATCACTTGTAATTTATGAATCAATTGGGGAATGTGGCAACTATGCCCCCAAATTTAGCTAGACATATTTTCTCCTAGACCACAATATCAAGAAATCCAACTATCACAAGATCACATTTAATGCTTGTTCTAGAGAATGACCCTAATATGTAGGATGACAGAAATAAATCTTGTGAATAAATTTTATCAAATAAAGGTTTTTTCAAAGTTGAAGTGTTAAGCTCTTGATCTTGAGAATGAAAGAAAAATCTTAAGTGAAAAATAATGATCGAGGTGAAACATCTAGTCTCCACTTTAAGGAAAAAAAATAATTCATAGAGCATGATTAAATAGTATAACTTGAGGGTAAGCAACAATACTCATGAGTAGGAAAGGAACACAGTATAAGATAGGTTTTGCTTACTTCCAATCAAATGGGACATTACTTCTACCATAGACCTTGATATTACAAGTGATATGGGGTCAAATTTTATTTTTGATGATGTTGGGTGGACAAATATATTCTAGTTTGGCTCAAATTTGATCTAGAATTTGAAATTTCAACCATATTGATCCTTGGCCCTAAATACAATAATACCTAGGTTTATCATAGCACTTAATATTTAAGTGGGTAATTAACAATGACAAGAGTAGGAGACGCAATATTTTTATAGTTGCAAATATGGTTGTGAGTAGCACCTTATTCAATAAGGAAACCACCGAGAAGTTGCAAATTAACTATTATAAGTTGTAAGAGGAGCATTCCAAACCAAAAGTTCTTTTAGTGACGAATATTCACCAATTGGCTAACCTTGTGGATTGGCTAATTCAAAATTGTCAAATTGTATAGGCATCACCAGTTTACATTAGCCCGATGTAAGTTAATTCATCACTTTTTATTTGAAACAAACATATGTACTTTCTACTTTTTCCCACAAACTTTTAAAATATTTATAATTACTATTTTCACCCCAAAACTTAAAATGCATGCAAGAATCCACCAATGTATTTTCCAATACGTTATACATGGTTTTTTTTTTACAGCCCATTTTCCCAAAAACATTAATTAATTTGTTCCCTAGGTCAGACCTGATTTGCCAATTGAATTATTATTGAATGGCAATTGTGGGCCCATAATCACCTTAAAAATTGAAACATGGCATTTTATTGGCATGAGAGAATTGCCAAATTTTTACTCTATGGCATGTAAACATCCTAGCTAAACTAGCCAAAAAAACTACTCTCCCATTTTTAGAATGATGTATAATTTTCCAAGTTTTTATTGATATAAATATATTTAAAGGTGAGACTTGACACATTTTGTTCAGCTCAAACTTTGGAAGCTCTCAATTTGAATAATAGACAAGTTTCTTACGCATTGGTTATAATGGAACCTGTGAAAACCCAATGGTAAGTGAAAATTTATTTTATATGGTTATAAGATTATTTATCTGTTAGACTATTAGTGTTTGCCACTCTTAGTTCCTTGTTACAGAGTATTCTTGCAGCTTATTTGTTAGGACTTATTTTTTCCATTTTTATCTATTAGTGTTTATAGGATATACATTGTTATAACATTATTATCTATTGGTATTTTTGTATTTGAATTTGTGTTAGTGTTTTCCCAAGTTATTAGGGATCTATATGAACTTATATTCCTTTTTAAACAGGAAGACGTTTCTTGTAGATTTTGTTTCATGAGAGATGTCAAGTAGAAAGACTCCTAAAATTATTGAAGGGAGGCCATCAAAATGCAGAAATATAAATATAATGTCATATTTTTTTGATCCATTAGACAAAGCTACAATATTAGTTGTTGTGTCTGATATTAATAAATAAGAATACACCACTATAGAAGATCAAAATGTGCTAACTGGTTTAGATACAAATGTTGCAGATAATGTTCCAATGGATACCCAAGGTAACTGAACTATGTCAATAAACTTGGATAGCAATTTTGCACATGATGTCACCAATAATGCCATAGAGGATGTTGCTAACAATGCAAGTGATGATGTTTCTTAGAATGTTACAATTAGTGATGATGTTTCTTAAAATGTTACAATTGGTGATGATGTTGGAATTACACTTAAGGGGAAAAATAAAAAAGCAAAAAAATTGGGGCACAAGTAGGAAATGAGAAGAACATTTCAGATGGATGGGGTTTCAAGGTACCTGTTTATTGTTGAAGTGCCAAATCCAAACAGAAATGAACCTCCAACAAAAGGGACAAGAAAATGTTATTGAAACTAGACACCCTAGAAAATCATATTGGAAAAGAGTATGAGAAATAAATCATAGATGGAAAGGAACAATCAGTGATTAAATGGAAAACAAAGTAAGATTGTCATCTTATTAATTATGAAGAAGAATATAAAGAGCATATTCTTGATGAGAGAAGAATATTGGTGTGCGCAAAGGTTCAATGCAAGTTCAAATTTAAATATATCATGATAGAAACACTCATGTCCAAATCTATTGAATATGGTTGTCTTTTTATATTTTGAGTAGATTTCATCCTATGACAGACTACCCTAACATTGGTACTTTATTAAAAAAAAATGAATGTTCCTAGGTATCATCAGACCCTTTAGTTAGTAAACAATAGATGGGATTTGAAAAGTTGTCTTGCTAAAGTGGAAATAATTGGTGTACAAGAAAAAAAATCTAGTCAAACTATATTGAATTATCTTTAGATGAAGTTATAGTGGTGGACAATGCTTCTTAGATATTTATGCATATATATATTATAGAGAAACATGTCTACCAATCTTATCTACTCTATTTTTTTAATATGGAGAATTCCATAGTACAAAATTTATATGAGCTAGTTAAGAAATATTTAAAAGAAATTGGCAGTATGGATGACTTTGCAATTGGCAAAAAGTTAGTGTGTGTAGGAGCTTATGGAGATGCAATGATGGAAGATCATAGGAACAACATTTTGGTAAAGCTAGAAATGAGTACTGCACCATACATAATTCCTAGTCACCACAAACTATATTTAGCATTTAAAATTGTGAGCACTTGTATGAAATAGTAGCTAGAGTTGAAGAACTAGTTCACAAGCTCTAGTCGTACTTCTGTCGAAGTCCTAAATATTTTATAGAATTTGAGAAATTTGTTGAGAGAATAACTAATAGAAACAAGCTTCTTAAGGATGTTGATAGCATATAAATATCTTTGTGTGGACTATCAAAACAAGTTTTCTCAAAATATAAATCCTTGATTAGACTAATGTACAAACAACTTGACTTATTAGGAAAATCTCTTGATATTTTGGATAGGTTAAATGATGTAGAGATTTTGTTAACCTTGGTTGGCGTTCTCCCCCTATTGGATGAAATGATCTCACTTTTTAAACAAGTCCAAGAAAGAACTATGTATATTCAATAATATACTAGTCATCTTACAAGGTTAATATTGACCCTCAATAATCAATATATTTTAAATGAACTATTTATAAATGAAAATTGAGTAGTTGGCATCAGATGACGGATTTGGGCAATTGATATTTTTTTATAGTTTAATAGGAGTGTGGAATTGTGTATATTTGTACATGGATAAGAGATATGTAACCCCTCTCTAACCCTAACACAATCTAGTAGGTATTATAATCATGAGTTTATAGTTGGATGTTGTTGGGTTGAGTCTATTGGATGTTGTAATATTTCTCTATGATTCCCTTTTTTGCATATGAGAGTATGGTATTTTATTAGGTGTTTGTGTAGAGGTAATTATATAATTTTTTTTGGTAGATTAATTATAATGATTTCATAATCTAATACTTGATGATGTTACTAATGTAATGTTGAATGATGTAGGGTTACCTATCTAATCTATTCTAGTGGACTATGCATGATGACTTTGTATTTCAATATTTGATGATATTATTGTCATATAAAAATATTTATTATATTAGGTTTTTTGCTTCTATTATGTGATACCTTCCATATGCTTTCCTTTTTAGTATGTGTGTGCTCCTGGGAATTCTCAGGACTTGGTTGTGATGGACTATTTATCTTGTTTTGATGGCATGGGATTTGATTATGATGCTAATTAGATGGTTTATGTTTTAGCTGATACATGGGAATTGATATGATTATTACTTATGCTTCTTTTCATGATTATGATTATATGATTACTATGTGGTGATTATTGTTTATGCCTTATGGGAATATTTTCATATGCATACATATATGATTTTTTTCTAACCCTTGACTATATTAACAATATTTATGATCCTTATGATATGATACATTTGTTGTTTATGTTGTGATTGATATTTTGCATGATATGTATCTATGATGAGGGAAAAATTCATGTTCCTCACTTGTGAGGCCCACATTATGTCTTGATCCCCTTCATTGAGTATACTATTTGTTATGATATATGTATATGTAAATGCTTCTTCTTTGTGATGCAGGTTTGTAGATACCAGACACCAACTTCACTTGGCTCTACAAGTCTAAGTGTGTCCTTAAAAATACTCGATAGTGATAGAGAGGGGATAGTACCAAGGCCCACTTTAACCTAGCCCTTTCCATCATTCTGTTAGAAGAACGATCATGGTCTTGAGATATTGGTCAGATTGTCGAGCTCACAAATCTTGACCCACTTGTTACCCTGTTGAGCATGAATTGTCTTGAGCATGTGATTTTATGGCTTCATGGTATTTGATGATGATTTTATTTTGGAGTAATTATAGTTTTCTTATTTTCATGTTTCAAGATGTATGTGCTTTTGGATTTTCCATATTTAATCATTTGAGTATTATTGATATTTTAGTCATTTTTTATCTTCCTACATACATACATACATACATATGTGTGTGTGTATGTATGTATGTATGTATGTATGTGTGTGTGTGTATGTATGTATGTATGTATGTATGTATTATTGGAATTGTTCCTATTAGAGGTGTTGAAATTCATTTATTTGTCATTTATGTCAACATATGTTTCAGTTGGTTTCATCATGAGTCTCAGATAGACTGGTTATCGCTGGTACAAGCAAGACTGACAGAAGTGTATGGACATTGTACAAACTTTTAAAGCATGTGAGCATGGAGATGTATACAAGGATGACCAGAGATCTTATATATAAGGTTGCTTGGCTTGATATCACTGTTGGCATAATTTATAGTTATTTTGGTGAAGACTGGTTACAGAGCAATGATAGAGGAGTATGATAGAGTTGGTCTCTATGTTTTGGAGATAACTTGGATGCGAGAACAAGTTATGTTATGCGAGCTTGAGGAATAATAGAAAACATGTTGAATAATATTATCTATGATTCTAGGGTTGCTAACTTCTTGGTGAGGTCAGCTAAGGTGTGTGATCTTGCAAAGATTTATTTATGGCCGACTATAGCGATCTAACATGTTTAGAGGATGACGAGCGTGGATTACAAATCTTGGAGTATAATTGATGATTTGTATTTGATTTTTATATATTTCAGGTACCGATTGTATCTTAGAAAGGGTCTTTAATTATTTATGTATTGGGGAATTCCTAAATGGCCTACCTAATTGCTTGTTATAAACTTGTATAAAGGAGAGTTATTTATTTATGAGGTAGTGTGGATATATGAAGAGGAAGCAGCGAGCTTGTATTTGTGAATTCTATTGGATGTAGAGAAGAGATAGTGATTGTGATGAACTTCATTGGAACTTCTTAGGCAAAGCAAGTTGCTATCAGTCAATTCTCTAGTTATTGTATACTTATATATCTGTACTTTGGACAGTGAGTGTAGAAGGTGGATTTAACCATCTCATTTGGGTAGTGAGCCTTGGCAATGAGCCTCTTATTTCTCTTGACTCCTAACAGGTTCTATCCTTTAAAAGGGACTATGTACTATATGTAATAATCAGCTCCTAACAGGGATACAATACTTTCAGTACATTATTTGTGGGTGCTAATTCCCATAGGATTTTTTCATTAACAAGGTTTCCTCGAAAACAATTACTTGCATTATGGTGTTTCTTTTGATGTGTTCATATTTGCATTGAGTAATTGGTTTATAAATTTTAAAGTTTAATTATTCAGCATACAACTTATTCAACCCCCCCCCCCCCCTCTTAGTTGTGTTGGTNTCAGCATACAACTTATTCACCCCCCCCCCCCCCCTCTTAGTTGTGTTGGTGGAATACTATTGCTAACAATTGGTATCAGAGCTTGTGGTTCTTTGAGAGAAAGCTTAACAGCTTGAGGTGATCCTGAAGATGGCATTCTACAGGAAGGAGAGTCTGAACTTTGATCCTGAAAAATTGATAGTTGGAAGAACAAGATGATAACTCACCTACTCTGCTTAGGGATTGATTACTAGATTATTACAAAGAAGGATAAGAAGATCAAGCTTGAAGATGAATTAGAAAAATCTAATGAAGATGAAAAGAAGTTATTTAGTTGTAATATGGTTGCAAGAGAAGTATTGACTAGCATGCTCTCTGAGGGTGAATTCACAGAGGTTAAAGACTTGGATTCTACACACAAAATCTAGACAAGACTAGAGGCACTATATGAAGGAGATAAGTTTACTAAGAAGGTGAAATTGTAGAATTGGAAGACTAAAATGGAGATTTTGAGATTCTAAGATGATGAAAATGTCAAAGCATATGTATAGAGGTTGTTACAAGCATTAGAAAATTAGGAAGAATATATACTAAAGAAGAAGTGATCGCAAAGATTCTCAGGTTTTTGACACCTATCTAAAAATGAAAGTGCAAGCAATAGAAGAGATCATATATTTGTCAGTCAACTTCAACAGAGAGGTATTAATTGCTAAGTTGACCACCTTTGAGGCCGCAGAGCTGGGAGATACATTACCTAAGGTGGAATTTGCATTCAAGTTGACTGTGCACAATGAAAAAAAGAGTGTATCAAGTATTGTGAGCACCAAAAGAGGTAACAAGCATGAAGACCTTGGTGAATATGCTAATAATTGGGAAAATATAGAAGAAGAGGAAAGGAAACTATATGAACTTGTGGCTTTGATCGCAAGAAGAGAAAATAGAAGTAAAGCTAAATTTGAAGGAAATTTACCCCTGAAGTGTTTTTCATGTAATAAGCTTGATCATTTTGCATCTAGATGTCCTACAAGGGTTCCTAAGCATAAACCTAAGCTTCATAGACCTAATTATTCCAAGGATAAGGAATGTTACTATGCTCGTAAAGGTGTGTCTGATGATGATGTTGTGGATTATGATGAAATTATATTTATTGCTATTAAATATGATGAGCATATTCATGAAGAAAGAACCTTAGTTACACATGTTGAAAAGAAATTAGAATGGATCATAGACAGTGGTTTTTCACATCATATGACTAGTGATAAAAATAAGTTTGTTCAGCTAACGAAATATGATGGTGGTATAGTCACATTTGGTGATAGCACTCATAAATTCATCATTGGAGTAGGGTTGGTTTCTCTTGATGGTAAAACTAATACTGATGATGTATTGCTTGTTAATGGACTTAAGCACAACTTGTTGATTGTTGGGTAACTTGTAGAAAAGGGCTATCATTTGAAGTTTAATGATGGGAAATGTACTATCATAAGTCAAATAGGAGATTTGATTGCATTAGGTAAAAATTTAAGAGGTAATGTGTTTGAGTTGAATATAATAGAGGCTACTTGTTTTATTGTGAAGGTTGATGATAGTTGGTTGTGGCATAGAAGGTGTTGTCGTATAAATTTTGATAAGATTGTGAAAGCAAGTATCAAAAATGCAGTCAGAGATTTACCAAAAAATATGAAGCCTTCTAACACCATGTGTAGAGAGTGTGTGATGGGAAAAAACTAGAAGTGGTTTTCAGAGAAAATCTTACTCAGAAAAAGGGAAGTTGGATCTAGTACATATAGATCCATGTGGTCCTACAAGAACAAGATCTTATTATGGTTAAAGGTAATTTATACTCTTTTTTTATGACCATTCTAGGATGATGTGGGTTGCATTTCTCAAAGGAAAAGTCTGAAGCTTTTGATAAGTTTAAGATTTTCAAAGAAAAAGTTGAGAATGAATCATGTATGAAGATAAAATGTTTAAGATTGGATAGAGGTGGAGAACTTACATCAGATATGTTTAATACCTACTATGAAGAGCATAGAATATACATACAAACATCAGCTCCTAGGGCACTACAGCATAATGGTATTGCAGAGTGAAAAAATAGAACTATATTAGATGTTGTTAGGACTATGTTGCTTGAAGGGAATGTGTCACATGTGCTACAGAGAGAATTGGTTGGTACTATAGTCTACACTTTCAACAGAATTCAAATCAGAGAAGGTACTATAGATCTGAAAATCTACAAAATAGAGTTGTATTTGAATCAAATCACTATTGTATCAATTTGACCATTGTTACAGATAAATCTCTTAACCGAGTAGGATAGTGAAAGTCTTTATTATGACAATCTAATGAAAGTTGAGTATTTTCTTGTTGACCCCATAGTGAATGCATGGTCAAGAGAGAACTATTAGTTTTAAATCCTCTGACTAGGTCATATTTAATAGTGTGCATTGTAACCTTTAATAGGGTTGGCTCTTAACCAAGCTCACTTCATAAGAGTGAAAATATTTGGGTTACTAGTCCCAGGTGGTTTTTCACTTAGCATGGTTTCCATGTTAAAACTCTATGTGTCTATGTGCATGAATGTTGTGGATTGTTATTTTACTTTACACTTTACTTTATTGACCTATATCGGTAATCATAGTATTAATTTACTGATACTCAGTAAACACTATTGAATAGAGTTTGAGATTACAAAATACATTTCACTGAGTTGAATTATTGTTAATCCCTAAAGTTTTGTTGATGATTAGTGACCTACACTTAGTCATTTACTTAGGTAGCTTTAGTTGGTTATCATTGTGGCCAAGCTAAAACTATTCAAGGCCAAGCAACATTGCCTAGTAGGAATACAGGTTGTTGAGTTACATCATTTCGAGCCGAGTAGAATATTAAGTGTCGAGCGACAGAGATGATAAGTGTTAAGCAGAACAGTTTTTGCATACATGTCAGGATTGATTCAAACTTTGAGGTGAAATGTTTAGGCTGACTTGTATGAGATTTGGGCTGACATATGTACGCATTTAATATTTATCTACTGAGTTATTTACGCATTTAATTATTTTATACTATGCATGGCATGGAGCCAATCAAGAAATCAGAATGAATTGGAGGCATAAATATTAGATCTTGATCATTGATCTAGATCTCGCCAATAGATCTGTAAAGACAGAAGATTTCTTCTAACAATGAGTTATTTTGAGAAGAAGCCTAGATCAAGTAGAATGATAGAGAAGTGAAGAGAAAATTAAAGACATATCAGATTGTGAGATCACAGAAGGTATTTGAAAGAGCAGATCCATCATCAGCATCTGAGTACATAACAAAGGATCACTACTTGAAATATTCTAACAAGTGTATCAGTTGAAATCTCTTAACAGAGTGGTTCTAACATACCTACTTTAAATCTCTTAGCTGAGTGCTTACTTTACTGTAAGTTGAAATCCTTTCACAAGGTAAATTGTAATGATCTTTATTTCTTAACCGAATAGACCTTTAACCAGGTAGATTGCATTTTTTAATCAAACTCTTGTAGCCCTAATAGGCACACTTTATTGTTGCAGTAATAAACATTTTATGGGTTTCATCCCCACCCCAGTTTTACCTATTTGGGTTTCTGGGTTACCAAAAATTTATGTTATGGGCTATGCATTTCATATTGTTGATCATATCTGATGTTAGGTTAAATTCATATATGTATGAATGTGGATCAATTTGTTTTAAGTTATGAAGTTTTAAGATCTTATTCACCCCTTCACCCCCCTCTCAGTTTCTTTGTTTCCCATTATTGTACTTCCAACAATTGGTATCAGAGCATAGTTCTCCTACAAAAGCTTTTAATCAGCTTGTGAGTATAGATCCTGAAATGGAGGTTTACAAGTTGGGTAAAGTCATTGAGAATCAGAAGATCAAGATTCAGCTAGCATTACATCAGCTTGAGATAGCAAGATAGGAATTAAAAAAATCATTAACAGCTAGGAGAGATTTGGCCAAACAAATGAATTATACTCATTATCAGGAAGATGACACTGCAAATCTATTTCAGAATGGAGATTCTACTAAGAGCGAGCAGCAATTGTAGATCTACTAGAAAAGAACAATGTACTGTGTGAAGAAGTTAGAAACTTGAAAAGAGAACAAGAAATGCAGACATTGAGACTATGTGAAGTAGTGGAACAAAAGAAGAAAGATGAAGATGACAAAGCTATGGTAGAAGAAGATAAAAGAGTGATAACTATCAGACTTGATGAAAGGACACATGATGTGAAAATGATGAAAATCAATCAGGTTGATATGGAAAATCAACTACTACTTGCAAATTAGGAGATTAATAGGAAAGATATGGAAATGATGAATCTAAGATCTGAGAACAATTAATTGAAAAATGATTTGAGATCTGAGAAGGAACTAAATGAAAGGTTGAATAAACCTAATGAAGCTTTGACTCATTTTGAGAATCTAATGGAAGCATCAAGGAGACAAAAATATTCTTCTAGATTAGGTCACACTGAACCAAAGACATCTATGGAAAAAGGAGAATCATCTAAGAATGGTGAAAGGAGGAATGCAAAGACAAAGGACAACAAACCTGTTTGCCACCACTATGGAAAACCAGGTCATACATAAAACATTTGCCGAAGCAAGAAAGGTAATTCCAATCCTAAACCTAAGTTCAATGGTTACTATTTTAATAGCAAGAAATTTGGACATAAAGCACATGAATGTTGGGCTGAAGCAAGTGATGCACCTCCCAAACCAAGATTCAATGGTTATTGTTACAAGTGTCAGAAACATGGTCATAAAGCACAAGACTATAGATCCAACGCTAAACAGCAATGGACATCAAAGACACAAACAAAAGCACCTAGGAAAGGTGACACTTACAATTGGGATTATAACACAAGGAAGAGTTGTCATTACTATGAAGAATATGAACATGCACCTGAAGATTGCTTAAAGACACATTTCAGAGGAAAATCTAAGAGTTGGATGAATGGAAGCCTAGTCTGCTTTAGTTGTTTGAAGATTGGTCACACTAAGAGAGAGTTTAGGACAAGAGTACCTGCTCCTACTGTTGAGGAAATAAGAGCCCAGATGAACCAAACATGGGTAAGGAAAATAGATTTGAACAATAGTGAAAGTATTGAAGATGAGGTCACCCAATCCAATGGATCAGGTGATCACACCATCTCTAACTAAGCAATAGAGGTATGTAAGGAACTGCATTTAAATTTCAAATCTTACATCAGTTCCTAATATGTAAATGTGCCAAAGTCCATATTTGCAGATGTTGAGATGCACCAAGACATGTTTATGAAAATGTTGAGAAGAGTTAACTGCACTATAGATGTCGAGTTGGTTGGATGAGTAAGTTTTTTGATGGCTGAGTATGGTAAGCCAAGTGGTATGCAAGCTATGTTAGTCAGCCAATGAAAACTAGTTTGCACTAACCTAATGGGAAGAACATTTATTGCTTACCTACCTTGACCTTTCGATTCTATATAAGGATGAACAGTTTATTCTTCATTTTACCTTGTGATTTTTAGTATTCACAGAGTGATTGAAGAAGTTTCAGAATTGATCTTAGTAAATTTTGTTTCAAAAATCTCGCCAGCGTGCCGTCGGCAACCCTAAGGTGAAGAGTGTGAAGTGTTACTTTTCGAGGCACCTTGTTCTTCATTTTCAAACCCTAATTTCAGAGATTATGGCTGCAAGTTCTTCTACACTAGTCAAAGGTATGTAGGAGGAGCTGAAACAAATTAAGCTAGTAAGAAGTGATGCATGTGCACCTCCTAACTTTTGAGTCATTCCCGAAAGCGCAATTTTAGGTGATCTGAATGGAGCCCTCTCATCTATTCCACCAAAAGTACTTATGATCCATGATGTTAGATCTTGTTACATGGTTAAGATTGGTGAAGTAGGTGATAGTGAATTGAGAAAATCCTACAACAAGTTGTGTGAAAATGGAGTTCTAAAAGATGAATTCAAGCATTTAGCTGACAAAGGGTTAACTCGTGCCCTAGATTTTCTACCAGACTTCAAGGATGAATGGATTAAGTTTTTTCTAAGCCAAGTTCATAATATGCATATGTGGTTGGGCAATGGACCAGTTAGGATCACTAAAGATATTATTCATCAAGTAACTAGATATCCTGTTATCAGCAAAAAATGAACAATGAGAGATCAAAGTAAAGAGGAAATAGCAGCTAACACTGGAGCTGTCTGGAATAACAGAGGTATGACTATCTCTACAATTGAAGATTTAGAACTTGACTTTGGAGTGAGAGTGATTGCACATAAGTTCTATCAGTCAAGCCGACTAGATAGTGTTCCCTGCACAGCTGTGGATCAAGCATAGAAGATAGTCAAGAAGAATCACACCTACGACCTTGACGAGCTGCAATTGACACAACTAGCCGAGAACTTACTATCGATCAAAAAAGCTAAGAGCTCATCATGTAAGTTTGGCTCTTTACTAGTTTGCATATTCTTCTATGTAGAGAAGTCATTTCCTACACTGGGAAATATTGTTTGGAAGAAGGATAGACCTATTGCTATGTAGATTAGTGAATGTATTCAACAATTAGGCAATAATTTCAATAGTATTATGGGAAACTACTTTGTGGAATTCAAAAAGAGAATGAGATTGAGGTCTAGAATTCCTAGTTCACTTATGGAAAAGCACTATGAAGAGATATGTTTTCTAGTTGATACAGATTACACTTACATTCAGGTTGTGACACCTAGGGTATCATGGCTGGAGCCATTTCCCTATGAAGTTAACATTGATGAAACATCAGAAGCTATCACAACACTCCTAGCGGAGGAGATCAATACAAAAGAAAAGAGATTTGTAAATTATGATGAAGCTAAGGCAAATATATCTATGAATCTTAAGGCGAGAACCATGGAGAGAAAGAGGAAAAAGATTATGAAGAATCTAAAGAAAATGGTTGGATTGTCGAGTGATGAGGAGCTAGAGAATGCACCTCTAGGCATATCTACTGGACAAGGAGAAGATGTATCTGAAGAAGAAGAAGAAAGAATAAGTGAATCTAAGGAAGAGATATTTGTTAAAGCAAAAAGAAAGAAACCAGCAGTAGCCAAGGTAACTAAGCCAAGCCAAGAAAAACCTAAAGTTACCCCTCCCATTTCCAATCATCCAAGGACAAGGGCATCTGCTGCCACATCTCCAGTAAAGAAAACAAAATTTTGTGCAAAGAAGGTTGGAGAGAGTAGTTCTGGATGAAAGACAAAATTTTCAACAAAGGTTTTGTTGAGCCTATAAGTAAAGAGACCAAGAAGGAAATTGCATTTGGATCTAGAAAGTGATGAAGACAAGACTGAAACTGATGAACCCAGGAACATACCAACAGCACCATTCAAAAGACCCACTGATATTAATGAGGTATGTGAGAATTTGAGAAATTTTGCAGGGTTATCTGGCTTTAAGTTTATCAAGTATGAGAAATTGAAGGTAGAGGATAAGCATAAATTTTAGGAAGCTCTACTAGATATGATGAGCAATTTCAAGTTAACTCCTGTACAGATAGGAAACAATGTGTCGACTGAATTATATGAGTTTCTATCTAGAAAAAGGAAATTTTCACTTACTACTAAGAGATAGATTAGAGAAGGTACATTAGCCAAAGTTATCCCTGAGATGACTAAGAAACAAACAGCTAAATTCATTGAGGAATACAAGCATAAATTTCAACCTAAACTCAGAGGATATATTATTTTGAATTTAAATGATATTGAAAGTATAGTACAGTAGAGTACAAGGATATGGAAGGAAATCTTTGGATTGATAACTCCACCAAAGGAGAAAACTGATGAAGGGACATCTGGACAGAAGGCTAAAGAAGTGAAAACCACCCCTACACCTCAGAAAACAAAAGAACAAATTACTACTGATCCTGATAAGACTGGAGCAGAAACCAAAAGAACAAACAAAGATAGTCCAATTGACATCACAATTGATGATTCTAGTAATTTGGATGTCGAGGGACAGGATGAGCCGAGAGAGGGAATCACCTATTAAGGCTACAGAGGCTGAAGGAGAGAAGAATATAGAGAAATCTGTAGATAGATTTGAACAAAAGGAAGAAGAGAAGGAGAAGACAGATGAACAAGAGGTAAATATACAAAATTCACCTATTTTAGAGGTTGTGAAAATAGTTTTAGGTAGTGGAGAGGAGATGAGGGATACTAACAATGAGCCTAAAGAAAAAGAGGTAGTGCAAGTGTTGGTTGATTTACCACACTCTGCATCATCCACTCCCATTGTAATTAAAACAGGAGGCATGCCTGATCAACAGGAAATTTTGACTAAATTGAAAGATGCAATGGTGACTACTACTGAAATAGGAAAAGGTATTGTAGACACGAAGCCAAGCAGTAGCTCACCTAAATTTAAGAGGAGGAAATTTATGAGGAAGAAGTCTTCAATTCTTGATGTCACATTAGATGAAGTGGTTGTGATTCCACCATGGGATCCCAATGTTTTATCTTATGAACAGATTGAGACTCTTCAAGAATTACTCAAGAGCAAGAAAAGGTAGGAAGAAATGAAAAGAGATTAGAAGCAAAAGCAGGTGTTACATGACATCAAAGATATATTTGTAAAAGCTTTTGACATGGAAGATGAAAATCCTCAAGCTCCTATTCTTGAATAGTTAGTTCATATAGTGCAAAGGGTAAATGATGACAACATTGAAGCCAATGAGAATTTATTGCAATGGTTTGAGAGAAAATTTGAAAACAAAGTACTGGAAAAAATTTCAGGAGAGATTGTGACAAAGCAGGTTGAACTTTCTTCTCTTGTAGAAATTTTGGAGGAAGTTGCAACTAATGTTTATTCTTTGTATAAGAAGTTATGTGATGTTGAATTCTTCACAAAGGATAATCTACAAGCCATAGAGAAATTGCAATTAGACTTTAAGTCAACTGGGAATTCATTGAGTATGGATGCTAGCACTAGCTCCTTACATTTTAATAGATTAACTAATGCACAAAGCAGAATATCTGAGCTCATGGCTGAAGATGGTCGGATAAGGGAAAATTTGATTACTATTTAGACCAACCTGATACCTCATCTAGAGGTAGTTCAGAAAGAACTTTCAGCTGCAAAAGAATTGGTTGCGAGAAATGTAGATCTCTCTACTGCAGAAAGTTTAGTGAGTCTAGCTGTCGAGATAGAAGTCAAATTAGAAATTATGAAGTTTGTTAAGGATAGTTGGGAAATTCCATTTGCGTCCACCTTACAACTTCATAAATAGTTTTTGGATAAGTACAATTTAACCCCACCTGCAATCAGTGACAAAAACAAGGGGGAATTTGCCAAGGATACAGCGTAAGAGGAGCAGTACAGTTATAAATGTAAATATTTTTTTTGAAGGCATGTATACTATGTAAATTTTTGTATATAGTATGGAGTACATTCCTAGGGTGAGTACATTGTGTACTTAGGAAACATTTTGGATGGAATGAATCAAAATGATAATTGTGTTTTTGCCACTAATATCAAAGGGGGAGATTGTTAATCCCTAAAGTTTTGTTGATGATTAGTGACCTACACTTAGTCATTTACTTAGGCAGTTTTAGTTGGTCATCACTGTAACCAAGATAAAACTATGCAAGGCTGGGCAACATTTCCAAGTAGTAATACAGGTTGTCAAGTTACACCATGCTAAGCTGAGTAGAATATTAAGTGTCGAGCGACAGAGATGTTAAGTACCGAGCAGAATAGTTTTTGCATACATGTCAGGATTGATTCAAACTTTGAGGTGAAATATTTAGGCTGATTTGTATGAGATTTGGGCCAACATATGTATGCATTTAATATTTATCTACTAAGTTATTTACGCATTTAATTGTTTTATACTATGCATGGCATGGAGCCAATCAGGAAATCAGAATGCATTGGAGGCATAAATATTAGATCTAGATCTCGCCAACAATCCATAAAGACATATAAGATTGCTTATAACCCTAGTAAGAGATATACAGAGAGAATGGTTGTTGTGTTCATGAAAGATGAACAGTGAGTTATTTTGAGAAGAATCCTAGATCAAGTAGAATGATAGAGCAATGAAGAGTAGAGTAAAGACATATCAGATTGTGAGATCATAGAAGGTATTGGAAAGAGAAGATCCGTCATGAGCATCTGAGTGCATAATGAAGGATCACTACTTGAAACATTCTAACAAGTGTATTAGGTGAAATCTCTTAATAGAGTGGTTCTAATAGACCTACTTTAAAGCTCTTAGCCGAGTGCTTGCTTTACTATAAGTTGAAATCCTTTCACAAGGTATATTGTAATGATCTTTAGTTCTTAACCAAACAGACCTTTAACCAGGTAGATTGCATTTTGTAATCAAAATATTGTATCCCTAACAGGCACACTTTATTGTTGTAGTAGTGAAGATTTTGTGGGTGTCATACCCATCCCATTTTTACCTATTTGGGTTTCTAGGTTACCAAAATTTTGTGTTATGGGTTATACATTTCATATTGTTGATGCTATCTAATGTTAGGTTAAATTCATATATGTATGAATGTGGATCAATTTGTTTTAAGTTATGAAGTTTTAAGATCTAATTCACCCCCCCCCCCTCTCAGTATCTTGCTTTCCCATTATTGTACTTCCAACAATTATATGTTTGAATTTTTTGTTATATATACATCTGGAGGAATTTGGGNGGGATTGTAGGATAATTGGGAGCTAACTAATTCACCCCCCCCTCTCCCCCCTCAGTTATTCTAACACAATTTCCCCCAGTTAGGATGTACATCTTTTTTTTGTCTTATAGGAGATGACTCCTCAAGAGTGTTTGAGCTACTTTATTTTTCTTCTCTATTTATGTCTTCTTCTTGTTCTTGAGGGGTTTCTTCATGGAATTATTCTACTTGGTGAACATCTGGAGAATCTTCTTCTTCTTCCTCCTCTTCTTCTTGGACATTGGTTTGTGACAACAAAGGAACATGATGCTCTAGTTGTTCTCCAAAATTAGGTACATGTCATTCTCCTTGGTATTCTAGGTTCTCAGTACCAATATGCAATAATATTTCATATGTCCAAGGTACAAGTTCAGTTTCTTCTTCTTCTTCATCACCTCCTTTATCAAATATTGAACCATCTCTTGAGGTGGAGAGTTTTGATTTGTTATTAAAACCCAACCCTATTTTGTCTTTAGTGTCTCTAAATTCCATATGGATAGGCTCAATGAGTCCCTTTCCTTTATCTCCTAAAGGCCTCTTCCCTTTGTAGCCCATTTTTTTGAGAAGGTCATATCCTTTTCCATATTTTTCTGGGGATATCTCAACCTATTTCACTTCATTTTCTCTCTTTTCCTCTTTATAGAGCCAAGCCAAGACTGATTTATCTTCTTTTTCTTCCTCTTGAGAAGTAGAGGCTCTAACCATACCAATTGGTTCATGAATATCATTTCCTTTTTATACAGAAGGTATGAAAAAGGGGGAAGGTTTCCCATATGATCTCAGAGATACAAGAATGTTAACTAATGATAGGGTTGTATCCAATTTGTATTCCCCCATGCTAGTTTCTTCAAGTTTTAATGTCTTTCCAAAGCTTCTCATCACCATGTCTTTAGAGGTTTCAGTTGGAAACTCTTTTGGAACTTCCTTATTGTGAGGAATCATACTATCTGCCTTGATGTTGTTGCAAGTGTAGCTTGAATCTGTAGGAATTGTTACTTCTATTGGAATTAATGGGAAGTGTGTGATGAAAAGGGAGGGGTGAATCAGTACTCTAAAACTTTTGTATCCTTTAATCAATTAACCTTTGTGTAATCAATTGTTTATCCAACCATCTGATCTATACTATCTTGAAGTAAGATATATCAATTCATAAACTTAACATACATGTGAACATTCATAGAAAAATTCATGAAAGTAATTGACACATAACACAAGATATGATATCGCAAAAAACTCTTGTTAGGAAGTAAAATATGTGGTGGGGATGGCACTCACAAAATATTCACTATCTGCATATTGGAAGGGGCTTGTTAAGGCTTACAATTTGATCACTTCTGAGGATCTACCCCTTTAAGAGTATCTGTGGAGACCTATTAAAGTCTACTCAATTAAGAGATTTAGCAACACTATTGAGTGTGCACTCAATTAAGAGATTTATAGTTGGACTATTAAATCCACCTTCCTTGAAAGGATTTTTACACTTTGCTTCACTTATTACAATGATAGAAAATTACAATTTGACCTAGTATATGCAATCTCATATTGCTAATACAGATCCATTTAAGTTTACATGAATAAGATTATCACCTAATGTGATTGAATACTACCTCTGATTCTCGGTAGCCTCTATTCTTGGTTCTTGCTAACCAAATTCACCTTTTGTTGTTCTGGTTCTTGAAAATTTCAATCTGATCCATAGATGTGCTCGTAGGCTTCATTCATCCTCTCTTCTATATTCACACATGTATAATGAATGATTGCATCATATATTTAAAAGATGGATTGCCCTCATCAAGTTTCATGAAAAACAATGTTAACTCTAAGATCAAGTTTACAACTTTACCTTGATCCCCTAGTCTATGTGTTTTAAATCGGTTAGATTGATTAAAGCACTTACATTCATGTTTCTTGTCCCTAAAGAAATGATTTTAAAAAAAATCTATATTCTATAAATAGAATAAGACTTTTTTATCTAACGTGGAAGTCAGATCCACTTTTTGTAGGCCGCAACTGACTTTTGATTTCTGACGGTCGGTTATGCTCTGAATTCAGTTGACTGTCTTTCAGGTTCCTTTCTTGAAATATTCTCTCAGTTTTCTCTTTGAATGTGTCTCGAGTTGCACTATATCCTGCATGTTAGGTTCCTTTGTTTGGTTTCTCTTTATCCTTTCCACTTTGCATTTTTGGTGTACACACAAAATTGTGTCATCGACTTTCTTTATACATAGTCAGTTTTGGTGATCTCTTATATCTTCATTTTCAGTTTTCTCTTTGTCATGTCTTCCGGTGTATGCTTACCGAAAGTGTTTTCTGCATACTAATGGAAAATTAATGTCATCAATCTCCCCCTTTGATATTAGTATCAAAAACTGATATTTGCAAAATACTAACAAGATGTTAAGTATGTATAACATATATAATCCTTATTCATTTCATGACTCCCCCTATGTATATGTCGGTATATCATTATTTTCCCCTTTTTTGGTAGTACTGTGTAGTTTCTACCTATGTGTACATATCATATATTTCCCTCTATAAAATACATATACATATCATTTTCACATCTGAATACATATCATTTTCCCCCTTTTTTGATATTAAGGGCAAAGGTCTATACCTTATAGCTTATCAAAAATGTGAGAGTGTGAAGACTTCATGTCTTCCATCATTTTCTCCCATTGTTTCTTCAAGTTCTCTAGAGCCATGCTCTTGAGTGTGATCTTGGAATACATATCATAGATGTAGTCTACTAGAGACATCTTGGGGGTTTCTATCAGTTGCCTTGCTGAACTGATATGTTGTTAAAGTAGTGTTAGATTTTGTAGAAGTTGAGCTTGGAGCTCAGTGACTTCTTCCCTGAATTGTGTCTCTGCTTCCCACAGTTCCTGCCTTAACTGTTAGATCTCAATAATCTTTTCATAATACAACTTAATTTCATTTTCTCTAGTGGTTAAGTTGTTATCACTATTAGCTAGATCTAAATCTAACTTTTCTATATTTTCAATATGCTCCTTAGTGAACTTTTCCAGTGTGCTTAGTTGTTGAATCAAGGAAATAGCTTCAGTGATAATTGGATCTAATTCACTAATGAATTCTGAAAGCTTTACCTTGTTAATTGCCACTTCTTGGTTGATTTTCTCAATAATTTTCTACTAGTACTTCTTCTCTTCTCTCTCTTTTATTTCCTTCTCTGCATCAATGTTTTGTGTTGTAATGTCTTCGGTGAGAGTGGCTAGTTGATCAAGTATTGGTTTATTCTAATCAATATTAGCATTGGGTACAATTTGGTGCAATATGTCCCTTGTTGTCTCCAGTACCATGGATTCTTGATGTTGTTTCCTCAGCTTCTCATGTAATGCCTTCCTTTGGCATATTTCACCATATTATTTCAATGCTTCATAATCAAGTGTAGTTGGGTCACATTTGGGTATCTCAATGATTTCATCTAAAGCGACTTCCAACTTATTCTTCTTGGATTTATTCTTCTTATTTTTTGTTACAGTTGAATGTAAAAACTTAGCCATATTCTCATCTTTGTCCGTTGTGCTTGATAAAGTGATTTGTGGTGCTTCTTTTTGTCGTTTTGTTTCAGTGTCAGCTTGTTAGTTTTCTATAGACGTCTCCACATCAACCTTTACATTTTTGGTATTAAATTTTTTGGTATCCTCAAGAGTTCCATCTTTGGGTTTTTCTCCTTCATCAGTGTCCTTATGCACTTCATCTGTCTTTGTCTATGTATCCTTCTCAATGTTGTCTGCATCTACTTGTTTTGATTCTCCTCCTATAACCTTATCAGTATTGGTTACTATGTGAGTGTCTCCAATGTCCTTCTGATCATTGGTGTTGTATTTCTTTCCTTCATCCCTTGCATCCTTGGGAATGCTTGAATCCTTTTGAGTGACTTTTCTATCTCTTGCAGTATATTGATGGCATGCATCAATATTGGCATGTTTCCTGGTATGTTCACCTATGCAGTATCAATTCTAGTGTCCTACTCATCGATTGTGTCCATGGTAACATTGACATCTTCATCTTTGTTTACTTCTTATGTTGGATCATCAATAATGTCAATGATTGTGTTATCCCTAATGTTGTCCTTTGTGGTTTCATGCCATGTTTCATCTGCAACATCCATATTTTTGTTGTCGGTTGTGTCTTTTTCTTCTTTGTCAAACTCAACTGATGTGTCATCTTCTGCATCTTGATTAATATATGTTCTTGAGCCTCCTTATTAACATCTTTATGTTGTAGATCTTTCTCAGGGCTAGCTTCCTCAATAGGTCTATTGAGTATTTTACTCTATTTCTTGTGGATTTCTTGTTCAAGCTCTATAAGCCTCCCTTCGAGAAATGTGTAGGCTCTCAACTTGGGTGAGAACTCCTTTTTATGGTTCTCTATCATTTCATCAATTTATTCCTTCTTGGATTCAGAAGGCATGAGAGTAACAAGTACGCTTTCCCTTATTTCCTTCTCATTCTTCAAGGCAAATGTCTCTCTAGCATATAGTCTATCTAAGAGTTCCCTTGGTACATTATTACCTTCAAACTGAATCAGTACATACTTGAATTTATACATCTTTGCAATGATGGCATCTTCAGGTTTGTTCTGATCTTCTGGATCCAGTTTCAACCATATAATCTTAGAATCTGTGATAGATCCTGAATTTACAATAGATTTACATACTTGATCAATGCTTTTAGGGACCTTGATCTTTTCTACTTCTATACCTTCATCTTACTCGGTGTCCTCAATGTATTCTATGGTCATGATGAGCTTCCTTATTATTTTGTTTGGCCCTCTTTTCGGTGTCGCTGATTTCCTCTTGTATGTTCTAACTTTTCCTTTCTTCAAAGGTGAAGGACTTGAATCATTTGATGTTTGGCTTCTTGTTCTTGAAGCAGCTATGGTTCTTGGCTTCTTAGTTGGTGGAGGAGGTGGTGAATCTGTGATGCAGGAGCATCCTGGGTGTAAGGGCAATCTTGCATCACCCAAAAATATTTCTGTTTTCTTTTCAATAAGGGCCACCTTGTGCAGAGCTGCTATTTATGGAAACTTGCTATTTTTAGTAAGTTGGTCATACGATCTCGGAATGTTCTGATTTTGCATGTGGAGGTTCATCACAGTCATATCAGCTTGCCAGTAAAGTTTCATGGCTAGATCAGGTCTGATTTTGAAGATATTAAAAAATTTTGGTATTGAAAACTGGGTACAGAAACTTCGGGCTCAGTTTTGAAGGCTTTAGAGGCCCCGGATGAGGTCGAAACTTGGGCTCGATGATCCTTGCATAATCAAATGGTTGTAGAGCGCTTCGTGACGTTTTCAAAATGGGGTTATAATAGTCAATCGAGTCAACTGGTGATGACTTATGGTCTCCGGAAGTTGGGTCACCTGAAATAGCAGAAAATAATTTTCCTTCAAAATTTTCGGGTTTCAAAAGTTATTT
>MU227312.1:1391866-1403546 GCA_018584345.1 Thuja plicata
CAGTTAAGAGATTTATAGTTGGACTGTTAAATCCACCTTCCTTGAAAGGATTTTTACACTTTGCTTCACTTGTTAGAATGATAGAAAATTACAATTTGACCTGGTATATGCAATCTCCTATTGCTGACAGAGATCCATTTAAGTTTATATGAATAATATTATCACCTAATGTGATTGAATAATACCTCTAATTCTCGGTAGCCTCTGTTCTTGATTCTTTCTAACCAAATTCACCTTTTGTTGTTCTGGTTCTTGAAAATTTCAATCTGATCCATAGATGTTCTCATAGGCTTCATTCATCCTCTCTTCTATATTCACACATGTATAATGAATGATTGCATCATCTATTTATAAGATGGATTGACTTCATCAAGTTTGACGAAAAAAAATGTTAACTCTAAGATCAGGTTTACAACTTTACTTTGATCTCCTAGTCTATGTGTTTTAAATTAGTTAGACTGAATAAAGAACTTACATTCATGTTTCTTGTCCCTAAAGAAATGGTTTTAAAAAAAATCAAGATTCTATAAATAGAATAAGACTGTTTTATCTGATGTGGAAGTCAGATCCACTTTTTGTGGGCTGCAACTGACTTTTGGTTTCTGATGGTGGGTTATGCTCTGAAGTCAGTTGACTGTCTTTCGGGTTCCTTTCTTGAGATGTTCTCTTGGTTTTCTCTTTGACTGTCTCTCAACTTGTACTATATCCTTCATTTCAGGTTCCTATTTATCCTTTCCACTTTGCACACACAAAATTGTGTCATCGATTTTCTTTGTACTGTCTTTTGGTGTATGCTTACCGAAAGTGTTGTTTGCATAATAATGGAAAATTAATGTCATCAACTTCTACCTCATTATGTGGGAATTTGATACATTGGTGGTAAGTAGATGGCACTACTTTGATTTCATGTATCAAAGGTCTTCCTAGTAGTATGTTATATTCCAATGGTAGATCAGGAACTTGATAAATCACATTTCATTTGATTGGTCCTATTTTTATTAGTAAAACAACTAGTCCTTTGGATGATCTTTCCTCTTCATCATAATCCTTGATAGTTATCTTACTCCTTGAATTAATTGTGTGCTCTGAAAGACCCAATGCTTTGACCAGATTGAGGGTACATATATTCAATCTCATGCCTCCTTATATCAATACACGTTTTACACGGTGTTTATGGATCAGGACCTCAATGTGGAGGGGTTGATTATGGGGATGAGTCAAATATTTTTCATCCTATTATGAAAAAGAGAGATAATGTAGAGCTGATATGTGATTGACCATTGCCTAGAATTTGTCTACATCTATGTCTTTCAGAACATTGGCAGAATGTAGGGCTTGTTCAAGAATGAACATAGGCAGAATGTAGGGCTTGTTCAAGAACTTCCATGTGCACTGAAGAGATCTTCAACAACTCAAATATAGATATTTGAGATGAGGTTATTTTCAATTGGTCAACCAATTTGTAGTTAGTAGAAGGTGTAGGAACCGTTTGGCTTGACGTTGCTGGTTTAGGAATTGTGACAACATACGGTTTAGAGGATGTTGAAAGTTTAGATGAGGAATTAAACCCTTTAATCGTGATTTGTGCTTGGTTTTGTGTTGCCACATTTGAATGTGCCAACTTCTCTTTGACACCTTTGATAGTGATCACATTGATTGATTCATTCTTTATGTCCAATATATTGATCACGTTATCATTATGAGAATAAGTGTAATTGAATTCATTTCCTTTTCCTTTAGAGGTTACTCCTTTTTCATAGTTGGTAAATGGTTTATTATATGTTGTGTGATTAGATGTATTTCCTTTCACTTTTATCTTGCCTCCGTTAATGAGATCTTGTATAATGTGTTTGAGTTTGACACAATCATTGGTCTTATGTCCTTTTATTCTTATGGAACTCACAATAGGCATTATTGTTCCACCACCTTGGTTTTACTTCTAGTTCCCATGGTTTTGACTTTGATAAAGTAATGATTTTGTTGTCCAAGAGAGTCTTTAAAGCAATGTCCAGAGGTTCTCCCAATGGGGTAAATATTTGTCATGGTTTAGACATCCATGGCTTATTCTTGTTGGTATCATTGTTTGCTCTTAGTATTGTTGTTGTTACCTTAGCTTCTTTTCTTTCTTTTTGGTTGTTTGTGAGATTAAAAAAAATTGGTTTAACATTCACATTTGAGGCTTCCACCACTCCATCATTAACAACATTTTTTTTCTCGTTCCACCATTTAGGTTTGTTGTTATAATTGTTAGAGGATTTATTGTCACTATGGAGTGTGATTTCCCCTTTCTTGACCATAATGTTTTCAGCATGAATGGTGTTCTTTATCATTCTATCAAAACTAGTAGATATTGCATTTGTAAGGTGTAATTCATTTTAGGTGCTATGTTGTTTATAAATATCTCCATCTTTTTAGATTTGGGTATTGTCTTGAGTACCTTCAAAATATTCTCCTCCACCATTTCAAAAAGTGTGTGAAGGATTCACCAATTCATTGTTTGTTATTGCAAATATCCATCATGGTAACAGTATGTTGTATGTTGTAGGAGTAATGTTGGACAAATATTTTAATTAACACCTCAAATGTGTGCATACTAGGTGTTAGTTTAGAGAGCCATTCCATAGCATTTCCACCTAGACTTCCTGGAAATAGTCTCATCAAGTATGTCGGTTTGTGCATGTATTCTATTCTTAGAGAACAAAATTCTCTCACATGGTCATGTGGAACCATTTCTCCAATGTATTTTTCATATTTGGGTCATTCCATGTTAGGTAGGAATGGAACCATGTTTATGCTTTTGTCAAAAGGAAATGGACATATGTGCTCGAAGGAGTATTTCTTTGTTGGTTTAGTTTTGTCTTTCTTGAGTGTTATGAGTTTCGTTTGCATTTGATATAGTTGTTTTGAGAGAATGGAGATGGATGTTTGTACCTCTTTTTCCTTCAATCTTTCAACATCATAGTCCTTTGGAAGTTTGACTCCAAGAGAAGGTAAGTGAAGGAAGTATTTTTCTTTATCTTCCCCAATGAATTTCTCCAAGGTCCTTTGAAACTTCCTACTTTGTTTGAGTTTATTGTATTCTTCTTCCTATATTTCCTCATCACTTTCCAAATCAAACACAGGACGGTCATGATTTCTCTCTTCTTGACTTTATCTTCGGTCTTGGTTATCATCTTGGTCATATTCCTCAAAGGAAGAACTCTATTATCTTTGCGGTGCATCCATGTTGGGTGAGTCTTGATCAAAGAGGGGATTTTGAAATGTCTCTACTTGTTGAAATTTAAGTAATCTTGGAGGTCTTTCTGAATCATCAACAAGGTATTGTTTCTTTCTTGTGTTAACCATGAAAAAAAGGTACCAATTTTGTCAAAAGTGTTCCGATTGTGCCAAAAGGAATTTCCATTGTCCAAATGTGTTTATCCAAGTTTTGTTAAGTGTGAGTTTGATTGTTTGAAGTGATTGATTCCAATGTCAAAGGGTTAGAATGCCCCGATGGTGAGCTGGGAAACAAGAAGACTTGTTTAGTGACATGACAACACAATTTGGGATCAATTGCCACAACCCTAAATAACATGCAGGGTAGACTTCCAATTAGATTGAGAAACTACATAAGGCAGACCAACAAGAACAGCATATTCTGACTGGCAAGCAAAAAGGGTATCCAAAACTGCAAAGTTTCTGAGTATGGCACGTGTGCAAGTACCCTCTGTCCCAAATGTGACTTACCATATGCAATCCTAGATATATGAGATGCGAGCATGTTCTTCCTAAATGTGACTCTATATGCTAGATCTAATCCAAGATCTACCAAATGTGAGCTTTCTTCCCAAATGTTACTATGTTTTTGAAATGCGACCTAGGAATTACCAAATGCGACCCTCTGATGGATTTTTTCTAATTTTTCCACTTTTTTTGAAGGACGTGAAAGCTTGTTCGACTCCAGGGTCTATATGATGAATTCCAAATCTTTTTTAAGCAGCATAAATGTCTATGATTGTCAAAATACTGATTGTTTGGAGTGTTTATCTTGTTATTTCAATTTTGACACATCAAGCAAGTTGTTTAAGGACCAAACACACCTATTCCCTAAAATATATGGTGCAGCATGAAAATCTTTGCTCATAGACTCAAGTACACACACAAATACTAATCATAATATGGTTGTCACCAAGCATGGAATGGATCCATCCATGATATCGTATTATCCAACTCCAAACACAAGTGAGGGCACGAAATGACGAGTATCTTGCACAATTATTATTTTCCTTGCACAAATATTATCACCTTTCAGAGATGAATCAGGTGGTCTTTACTACAAAGTGTTTTAATCCAGGCATCCATTCACAACCATCCCCCATAGAATTGCACAAGGTAAAATTAAGGCATATAGCCCTATGAGTACCTAGATGAGAGTAGTCTCGCAAGAAAGATTCAAGCGGCTCCGCTCTACACACATCCAAGCATGTCCAAGGAATGATAGTCAAAATTCCAAGGACATAACCAATTACATCTTCTGATACTTTGGCCTCAAGGAATAATTTTGATTATAGTGAGATGGAAAGTCTAGCATTCACCTGTCCTCACTTGGGTCATTCCCAGGATATTTTTCCCTCAACCAGTAGGCCCTCTAAAGTTAAAAATAGTAAAGAGGATTGGCGGCTTAGGAGTCTAGATTTCAGATTCTTCATGAGGAAGAGCATACTCTCCTATCCATGTCATTTTCTCCTATCAAACACATCATGAAAGTTCTTTTCCTCAAATTGTAAAACTCAAAAATTAGTCCCTCACATCAAGTTTCTGATTTTCCAACTTGGGAAAAGAGCATAATCCTCTAGTTGGACTAAGAATCAAATTCAAATTCAAAATTTAGGTTCCTATAAAAGAATTTAACCAAAACACTTTTGAGCAATTTGAGTTCATTGTTGATATTGTGGCAACTGATCATGTAGTAGGTGTTGATATTATGGTGACCGAAGGCTGGCCTGAAGGGCCAAAATTTTTTAGTGTTTTTTCAGGAAAGAGATTTGCTTTTTCGGGAAAAAGAAGACCAACATTGTAAAACCCTAAAATGGATGATTTTAGAGGTTGCCCTAAAACACATTTTATAATCATTTGAGATGTATAATGCATTGTAAGGTTGTGTACATTTTTTGTTGGATAATAAGAAAGGTTGGATGGCTGTGTAGGTGGACATAGCCCAATTTTTGGGTGAACCATAATAAATCTGTGTTATCTGTGTTTAGTTTCTTTCTTCTATTGTTTCTGCGTATAACTATTTATTCTTATATTGTTCTAGTTCTATCAAACCCTAACATTCATTTCCCCAATTTATATTCAAATCTTAACTTGATGTTTGAGGTTCTGATTTTCCATAAAGGAAAAGAGCATACTTCTCTAATCAAGTTACAAATTAGAGAGAAATTTTGTTAAGTTCCTAGAATTGCAAAAGGTTTGGTCAAACGCATAAGGAAACCTAAAAAACCACTTGTTAGTAGTTTTATTCCATCTCCTTAGCCAAGGAAATCTTTAGCAGCATCCTGCAAGAACTCATTAGGTTGTTCAAAAAATAAGATTGATTCAAAAACATGCAAAGTCAGTTGATTAGTCATCAAATTCATCAATCATGCTAGTAAGATAACCAAATGTGACTCTGAACTTCACCAAATGTGATTTTATTTCCTAAATGTGATCTATGAATCACTAAATGTGAGAAAAGATCCTAAATGTGATCATTTATACTAAATGTGATTTGGAATTAACTAAATGTGAGCCTTTACCAGAAGCAATGTGGGATTTACTGGATGCAATGCAGGATTTTCTGGGGGCAAGATTCTTTATGAGATGCGATTATTTTCTTCCAAATGCAAGTCTACACCAAAAAATAGAGTCAAATGATAATCAATTAGCTTAAAATGGTTAGAATTATGGGGTTGTGCCCCACGGTGGGTGCCAGAATGTGTGTGTGAATTATGTACTTGCAACATACAACACAACACTTCAATATGTCATTGCATAAATAGTTAAAAATATGTAAATCAATTGACAAGCATAAGGAAACCATAGAAATTGACATATTGCTTCCTATCTAGAAAGAGTGATTTAAGCTATAAATTTTCCATCATATTATGCATTAAATCAGTGACACATTTAGTCCTAGAATGGGAGATTCATTGAGAAATTGAAGCTATATATCATGCAATTCATACTATAAATGATGCAAGGATTCATTAAATCATAAATGAAAGTTATCTAATTAGCTATTAAAATCATGAAATCAAAATGACAGCATATGTGTACATTTAGAATTCTAAAATTTTGAACCTATTGAGCTCAAAATTCAATCCTTTTATGGAAGAATTTAAGAAATGAGTGGTTGAGATCAACTTCTGAGGAGAGGTGAGGATTGAATCTTTGGTGATCCATGTGAGTGAACTCTCATTGGTTCATGGATTGACTTTCCATGTGCAAGTGATGGGTTGTATTTAGAGAGTTTATTTAATTCCTTTTAATTAATTACTTTAGCCAAGGATTTAATTGGGTTGATTTTATTTAAATAGGCCAAGGTAATTAGTGTAATTTAGTGATGAAATCACTTTGATTTTAGGAGATTAATTTGATTTTTGATGAATTATTCTAATAATTGAATAGTTTGATTGACATAATTGGGGGTATGATCACATTTAGGGAAAATAGGGTCTCTAGTTAGAGTATACCAAATTAGGGTGGTTACATGTACAGGCATAGAGAATAATTTGACTGATATTCTTTCATTATTTCAAAGATTTTGTTCAATATCACAATTTACTAAGGAGATCAAAAAGAGAGATGAGTCTGTATAGAAAGATCTGACCGAGCAGCTAAAGAATGTTACAACCAAGCCTGGATCACTTCAATTCTATTACCTGAGGTTGAAACATCTGATGGGAATGCAACATGAACTTAGAAGAGAAAAGAAAAAGATAAGGATGGAACTCCTTGAGCTGCAAGCTATTCTAATTCCCCACACTAAATCAATACAAATCATTTACAGAAGGCCAAAGATTTGGTCAATACTCTAGATGTTAGTTCCCTAGACAACATGATTGGATTGGAAAACGATACTAGTGAACAAATTTTTGTGCTTCAAACACTAATGGAAACATGGGATACATCCTTAGCATATGTCAAGAAGCATATGTCAAGAAGCGGTATGCACACATTTTTATCAAATATATCCAGCAGAGAAAAGTAAGTAATTTTCATTTTGGCATATTTATCAAAAAAGGGGGATATATATGTATACGTATAAGAGGAGATATATTATATAGGAAGTATTATCAAAGGGGGAGTTATACAAAATTTTGATGACTTTGAATTTTTAACAAAGATGCCAAACTAATGCCAAAGGGGGAGATTGATACTCCTAAAGAGTTTTTTTTGTCATTATTTTTGTCAAAGTCATATTGACTAATTAAGTCATTCGGTGAAAGGAGAAGGAGGTATAAGAGTCAGTCGGTAAAGCATACCGAGTACTCGGTAAAGACATGAGCAAGACAAGCACCGAGCAGTGCATGATAGTTATTGAGCCAAGAGTTTATGTTACCGAGTCATGAAGTTAGTTACCGATCAAGGAACAGTTATTGTAAACATGGATCAGATAACCATTTAATGCAAAGCCACAGTAATCTAGAAGATTCCAAAGATGAAGAAGAAGGTAGTTACAAGATCTACAATCAGTAAAATTCAAGGTGATGATCTATAGTAAAGATTAAGAAAAAAATGCAATGATGTTATTTCCAAGAAAAGTTCAAGTTCTGAGGTAATGGTTACACGGTTCGCCGAGTACCAAATCATTGAATATGTTCATATGGATGTTCTGACCATTGAGAGTAAAAGAAGGAAAACCTAATCAATGAGATTAAGAGGAAAAAACATTATCTATATAAAGGATGAAGTTGATTGAAATCAACGCGGGAAATAGGTTGAAAATTTGAAGTGTGGATGAGCTATCGAGTACAAAAAAGTTACAACAAAACTGAGAAGATGAATTAGTTTTGATGCTACTGAGTGCAGAAAGAGGTAAAGAAATCATTGAGCATAGAAAGTCTGAATAGCATGTGTTGATGCATTTTCATAGACATATTTGTCTTAAAGTTTATTGTATTGAGAAAAGTGAAAATCCCACTATTGGGTAGGCCCTAATAGGTCTTAGTTTGTAAATCCTTTAATAGGGTACATCTCTTAGATTAGATATTGTAAAATCCTTTAGCAAGGTAGACTAAATAAGTCTTTTGTACTCCTAACAGGGTAAGCTATCCAAAGTAGCTAAATATTATAGCTCTAACCGAGCAACCTTTTTACTGCAGTAGTGAAGGATTGTGGGTGTCATCCCCACCACAGTTTTTTCCTCTAACAATTATTTCTGTGTGACCAAAAATCATGGTGTTATGAGCTATGTTTTCATGTTTTGATTTATCTATTTTATATTGTCTATCTGCAATGTATTCAGTTTGATAACTGTTCAGATTATATGTTAAAAGTTTTTGGAGTATCGATTCACCCCTCCCCTCTCAATACTTAACTTTCCATACTAAATCCAACTTTTTGTTGATGTCTCCCCTGTGTTCCAGGAAGATACTATGTATATTTCTCTATCTAAATATTCTACTGGAGAGGAGGAGGAAACCCATACTATTGTAGACCTCAGTGATTCCAATTTTTGTTCAAACAAATAAATTCTTTTTTAAGTTTTAGACACGTCTAGAGAAGGCGTTGTGGATTTATTTTGTTTGATAAGGTGGGCTTTCTGTGAGATTAAAAGTCTTAATCTTAAGCAGGGGGATCTTTCAAGAAATATAGAGGTTATTGATCCTAAAGAGATGAAAAAGGGTAGTGCTAAAGATTATGTTGCTAAGAAGATCTAGTCGGAAGGGGAGAAAACTACTCTCACTGTTTGCCTCTCTCAAACTGAGAACATTTTGGAGAATTTAAAGAAGGATTGTTACTCTAAAGTTGGGGAGTTGGATGATAAAATTCACAATATGGAGACCACCTTGAAAAAAATATGGAACAAAGTCATAAGGTCCTTAAATCCTCAGCTGAGCACATGAAGACCTTGGTGGCGAAGCTTGAGCAAATGCATCAGGACAAATCCATTGTTGTGTTGGAATATGATAAAGATATTGGTCACGAGGATTTAATTGGCCCTAGTAAATGTACCTATACTAACACCAAGAAGAAGTCAGTGTCGGTGAAGTCAGTGTCAACGAGGGTATTGAAGAGATAAAGAAGGTTTCTAATAACATGAATCATCTAGAATTACAGGTTGTTGAGCTCTTGAAAAATCTAAGCTAACTTTGCTTGGGGTGTTGGCTCTGCAGTACCTTTTTGCTGGCATTTTGCTTTTTTTTTGTTCTGTGTTGGTCTTTGTTGTTGTTAGCTTCCTTTTTTGTAGACTTTTGATCTTGTCTTATTGTCTCTATGCCTTAATGAATTTTCTGATGGAATCTCTCTGTAAAGGTTTTTGGGTCCCTTCAAAACTTGTTTTTTCCTTAATCAAAAACTTAATATTTAACCATGATTTATATTTTAATACTTTAGATTAGTTTATGAGACCTAAATAATTGTATGATATGTAATTTATTTCCCTACGTTTGATGAATCCCAACTTATTATCCCACTTAGGGGCTTTCCCTCAAGTTATCCTTTATTTTACTATTTTTTTTTTTAAATATATATATATATATATATATATATATATATTCCAATCATTCTCGTGTGTTAAAATATATATTCATTCATGTTCTCATCTTTGGTTAATCACATATTGAGGATTTATGTCATCATAAACCATGATCTCTTCTTCCAATGATGCATAGCCCTAAAATCAACCCTCTATTTCTATGAGTCACTTAGTGGCTACTCTTGCAAAAAAATCTAAATGCATCTATATATATTAAAAGGAAAGGGGCTTTATCATTAATCACAACTTGCATATAAAGATTAAATTAGTAATTATAAGATTAGGAAGTTGAAACTCCTTAAAGAAGGTACCAATAATGTTAACAATGGTTCTAGTTGTTCCCTCAACACTACTATATGAACTCCATAGCATGATTATAACCAAATCATATGGGATACACGTGATTAAGGATCTTGGACACAAATCTTTTAGCATATATTATGTGTTGCAATGTTGACATCTATTATGTTAAGAGTTGCCTTGGTATAATTATAATGTACCATGTTATATCTTGTATTTAAGATTTGTATGGTGATTTAATTTTATATTGTATGATACATGAATTTGAAATTTGTATTAGAAATTTTAATTTAAATTACTTTCAATACAATGATAGTCTTATGACACTAACTCTTATTAGGATACAAGTCATAAAATTGATGAGGTGTAAAATGTATTCTAGTTGCCTATTAAGTGTGAACACAAATTTATTCTCACCTTGACATTATTTATCTTTATTATTTTATTTTCTAGTTGATAGTGTAGGTGGTGTAATGTGCTTTATATTGCTAGAAACTAAATTTTTGTTATATATATGGGATCTATGTAAATTTAATAATGTCTAGATCTAGCTCAAGAATACAATTCAAGTGTTAACTAATGTGTATTTTTAAATAAATGTCATTATGAACACTCTTGTAGAGAAATTATCAAGAAATTAAATGTTGTAAAGTTGACTCTCAGGGAGAATATGACTTATTTTGTGTTGTCATTATGGAAACAAAGTCATATGAAGTTTTGACAGCAAACTTTGATGTGAAAATTGACTAAGTATAGAAAACAGACAAGGCAAAGATATGCATTTGATCAGAGCACTAGCGCACGTGCGTACAATTGAATCAGGTTATGTGCCTTTATATTTAAGCTTTATGATATATGAATATGCTAAGTCTATACACGCATGGTACGAAATGATAGTATGGAAAAGTTACAGCGAGTTCAGTATCACCTGTAGTTCAATAAATAGAGTAAGATGTCGACTTCAAATTTTGGATCAGCGTATAATATTTTATTGTGTAAAATCCAAGCGCCTATTGTAATATGTTTGTATTTATGTTTTTATCACTATTGTAAACATGCTTAAGACAATTAGTTTGGAAGCGTTGTGTATATTGTTATTGGGCCGACTAAGGTGCTATTTTTGGTTGCATCTATTGAGTATGTATATATACTTAATATACATTTTTGTAATAAGTGGAAGAGTTGAGAATATGCAGAGAAAAGACAAAAGAAGAGAAGTATGAGTATGAGATAAATTCTTTTAAGAGATCAAAGCATCAGCACATAAAAGGAACTAATCAGACAGTCATGTCACTTCAAGAGTTCAATTTTTAGATATAGTGCATATCTATCTTCAGGAGGTTGTAGCCTTCTTTTATTGAGCAGTGAGCTCTTAGACAGTGAGTCTTCACCCCTAACAGGATTTTTGTAAGGACTCCTAATAGGGTCATTGCACTTGATTTGTAAAGACTACTTATTACAGGGAAAAGGAACCTTAACAAGTTCATTATACTAGTACAATCATTTGTGGGTACTAATTGCCACCGGGGTTTTCCTCTGATCAAGGTTTCCCTGTAAACATATCTGGTGTTATGTGTTATTGTGTTATGCTTCATATGTTATCTATTTGAGTTATGTTCAAATTTCATAAATAAGATAATTAGTTAAACACTGATTCAC